>VDFB02097107.1:0-37359 GCA_007258455.2 Sequoia sempervirens
TCCGGCAGCAAGGTTACCAGCGAGGTCACAAAGCCCGTCATAAGTCACTTTGGATAGCTTGGCAGGAACGTTGGACAAAGTTGAGCAATCTCGTAACATGTACAAACAAAGGGCAGAGCATTATGCCACTGTTGTAAAGAGACTTGCCGGTTCTCCAAGTAATGCACAACCGCTGACAGTGGTAAGTATTGAAGACCCAGCTGTCAAGAAAGCTGAGAAATTCGCCTCCAAAGGTAGAGTGTTGTATGACTTTGTTGAAAAGATCATCGAACACGGATCTCAGATAATTTTGGCTGCGGATGAGAAAACCACCATGTTAGCCAAGCTCACCACAGAGCTTGATAAAGAAAAGAGCGTACTTTCCCAGGAGCGCAGAGACATGGAAAAATGCCTGTTGTCATGGTCGGAAATGAAACAGGTAAAGCTCAGCAAATTGGTGGAGGTTAGGGTAATTCCCGACAAAGAAAAGTTTGTAGAGGTAAAAGAATCACTAAAACACAGGATTCAAGTGGTTCAATCTCTCATTGAAGATCTTCACCAAGTACAGGAAGATGTCGACGGGCATCGCAACATTCTTGAAAAAAGAATCAGAGAGTTGCTTGGTCAACTTCTTGAGGACAATCGTATCTTCCTACCGGCCATAGAAATATCCCTGATCTTCAAGGAAGCCATCATGAATTTGATTAATGATTCGGACTTCACCGAAGCCTGTTGAACATCATTTGTGATACAAGGCTCACATTGGACAACGAAGGCGCATCTTGGCGAGGTGCAAAAGGTTCACTCATCGCCATGAGATGCGATCCGAAATTCACACCATTGTGGATTACAGTTGGTCCAGATGAGAAGTTCGATGCGAGGCTAGGAGGAAATTTGAAGACTTCCGGCCCAATGCAAAGACGTGAAGCAGCCCCCTATTCTCCAGTGTTAGACATTTCCGGTGCATCCCATTATGCATCTTGTAAATATTTCTCGACATTTTCGAATGTCATTTTGTAAATTGTAATTACACCAAGTCCAAAGATGTAATATTTTCAAAACAAATTACACTTTGACTTTGGTCAAAGTTAGGTGAGATCTCCTAAAATCGCTCACCTAACTTTCCCTGATTTTCTCAATCTCTTTCCTTATTTTGCTCATCCCTCTTTCTATATAATGTGAGGGATTTTCATTGTAATTTATCTTTTAGCCTTTTGCAACGAAGTGCTGCCCTTTTGTAAGCAAACTTGTGAAACTTTGCGTTCATGCTTTGTGAATGAGATTCAATCAATAAAGAAAAGGATTGCAAGCCAAACTTTGCGTTGGATTCGATACTTTTGTAAGTTGATCTGATTTGGTAGTGATTAGTTCGAGGAATCTGAAAGACTCTAAGTAGTTGATGTAAACTTTGTGTTACATTTGTTATTTAGATTGCATTGTATTTCTTTTATCATTGGTTGAATGATCTATAAGACTTTGCGCTTATAATCATTCATGCTCTTGCATGTTCTTGTTGGATAATCTACAAGACTTTGTGCTTGTAATTATTCATACTCTTGGATACTTTGTTGGATGATCTACAAGACTTTGTGCTTGTAATCGTTCATGCTGTTTGAAGAATTGTTGCGTCTAAGAAGACTTTGTGCTTCTAACGTAGCAAACGGTACGTTTATGCAGATCCAACATTGATAAAGCTACGGAACGACTTTGTGCCTTCGTGAGCTTTCCCTTTTTAATTTATTTGTTTGTTGTTAATTTCTTCTAGTATCTCTACGCTTCGCTTTGACGAGATAGAGATATTGGCATTACTGCTAGTTGTTCGTTTCAAGTTATCAAGAATTCGGAACTTCCAACACATGAAGCATTGTAAACATCTTCTCTGAAAAAAGAGAGAAGGATGAATGTAACACACCCCCCCCACTCCGTGAATTTCATGTACATTTTGTAATTACTTGTGTGATTTACTATTGTTTCTCTTAGCAGTAAGAAGGGCGCCTCCCCTTTCCGAGAGGAGAGATTCACATCTCACATAGCTGTGGCTGAAGTCCAAGTTGTGTAATCTATTGAAAAGTTGATTACATAATTTTCACCCAACAGATAGCAGACTTAGAAGGTTAAATAGGTGAGGGGGATGAGAGGGCTAGAGGACACTAAACAAACAATTGAGCCAAAACCTAAAGATAGAAATAATAAAGAAGAGCTAATCCAAATAATAAAGTAAGAAGAGAGACCACTAAAAACTAAATGAGAAAAGCATAATGCAAGACAAGAAAGGAAAGCAAATTAAAAAGTAAATAGAGCCCACAATTATAAATGGAAAAAACTAAAGAAGATAGGAACACAAAAAGAGAATAAGAAATCAAGCAAAATAATTTGAAACAAATAACTAAAAATAACAAATAAAGAAGGGAGAAAAGAAACATAAAAAAATAGAGACAACGAAAAACCATAGAAACAACAATTAAAACAAATAAAAATAAAAATTGAGACCATTAAGAACATTATAGAACTCGACGATATAAATTAATACAAATACGAATAATAATTAAACAAGAAGACAATATAAAATAAGACAAAAAAGAATATTAAAGAAGTTAATGGAAAAATGACAAAATGATGAAGAGAAAAGAAAAACTCACTCATAACTTAAATCCACACAACTCAGATTACAACAACCGAGCAAACGATTAACTCTTAACAATCGACAAATTCTTGTGTGGATTAATACCAATTCACAATTGCACACATTACACTCAAATCGAAACAAATAAAATATCTTTATTTCTCAGATTTCATGAAATAAACAACACAATTACAGATAATTTCTCCAACACAAGTTCTGTCTGCCTTTCCTCTGCCCTCTCATCGCTGTTCAAACAGTAACTCTGTAGCAACCAGCTTCCTCTCCTATACGCCCCTTTATTGGCCTATGAAATAACTTATCTCTCCTTCCTTTCTATTCCCACGCGCCATTTCGCAGCCTTCTAAACCCGTGCTTGGTTTGCTGGCGCATACAAAGTAGGATTAATTCTATTAACCATGCCCTCTCCTATGCTTCCCACGCGACCCTACACAATCTCCCATTTACAGACTTTAATTCGCTCAAGCTTTTAGATCTGTTTGGATGCAAAGCAAGGCTCTGTCGCTGCCTTTATTCGCTTCTCCTGTTGTTCTTTGCTACGCCCTTATACTCATTCCTCTGCTACCTTTAATCCAGACTTTTATTAAATCCCTGCTGCGTAGTCCCGTGTTTCAGACTCCCATTCCCATATGGAACGGCTATCAAATCCTCCTCTTTCCAGCATAAAGATCTCTCGTGTTCACTCATGGCGTGGGCCTTCTTTCTCACCCAGGCGCCGGTCTTTTATCACTCGTTCTCACCACAGTGCCACCCTTTCTCTATGCCTCCAACCTGCTTTCATTTTTCCCAGATATGCATTCAATCTTCAACTGCGACCCCTTCTTCCCTCTTCAACTGTGTGCACCTTTCATTCATCATTCTTCGCCACGCGAGCTCTTCTTGCTCAATCCATATTCATTCTAGCATTTCCCATGGCGCGGGTATGCGAGGGGTTTCTCTACATTTTCTTGCACTCCTATGCAGACCCCCTCTGCCTCAATTCCACCGCCACCCCTCCTGTCATTTCTTCTTTCAATTTAACTTTGTATCTTCTAAACATGGTGCCCTGTCCATTGTTTTACGCTTCCTTTCACCTTCTGTTTGTTCGGTGCAAACTTTTGGTATCCCAAAAGCATTTAAAGTATCATCATAACTTACAAAGGAAATAAACTTAACATTTTTTTGTTCATTGTGGCACCAAAAATTCATATAGATGCGTAATTTGATATTACAGAATTATTTCGTCAAATCATTTTGTCCCAAACCTTCAAACGGTTATATCTTCCACACTATTAATGGTTCAACTTCAAAACCTTCACCATCAAATTTAGAATACAATCCAAATTCTGTGTGTAAAAAAGAGTTTCATGAAACCTTACCAATTATTCAAAACGATATATTTTTTGGTGATGTCGATCGCTTGTGGACTCGAATGCTCCTGCATGAGACATGTCGAGTAAGAAGTTTGTGAGCATGGGCTCACAAGATGGAGTTAGGTGATAGAATCACCCTTCTAGATTAGCTCTTTTTTATTAGATTTCTATCTTTAGGTTTTTGGGTCAATTGTTTGTTTAGTGTCATCTAGCCCTCTCATCCCCCTCACCTATTTAACCTCCTAAGTCTGCTATCTCATCCTATTTTTCTTCTCTCTGGTTGCAAGCATTATCCTAATGATGGATCATGGAGTTTGATCCGAAACGTTGATTCACAAAAATGCACACAGTTTCAATCTAGAAAACTAAACAATTCATGATTTAGTGTTGTTGAGTGTCCATGAAGAGATTACCACAATAAATCTTTGGAAGAAGATTGGAGAAATTTACTAAGATAATGCAATTAGATAATGCCATATTGAAGGAAATTTGAAATTCAGTCATAGACCCACCACCTCCATCTCGAGGGTATACAACTTATTTTTTAGGAAAATATTATTCATCGGGAGTTTATCTTAGTAAATTTCTCCAACCTTATTCCAAAGATTTATTGTCCTTCGTGGATTAAATACCATTTATAATTGAAAATATGCATTATTTATATCTTTAGGTTTTTGGGTCAATTCTTTGTTTAGTGTCCTCTAGCCCTCTCATCCCCCTATGGTATTATGCATACCCTCAGATAGAAAATAAATAACGAATTAGGAAATCAAGCATAATGCAAGACAAAAAAAGGAAAGCAAATTAGATAGAAGCTAAACAATTCATGATTTAGTGTTGTTGAGTATCCATGAAGAGACTACCACAATAAATCTTTGGAAGAAGCTTGGAGAAATTTACTAAGATAAACTCCCGATGAATATTCTTTTTAGGAAAATGTAATAAGAAATCAAGAAAAATAAAATAGGAATAAGAAACAATTTCACTCCCACAAAGTGCAATTAAATAATACCATATTGAAGGAATTTAGAAATTCAGCCATAGACCTGTTGGAGTGAGGAAAACACTGAGAGGGGGGGTGAATCAGTGTCTTAGACAAATTTTAACTTTTGCCTTGAAAAAAATTTGAATAATTTATGCTCTTAATATTTCAATGATAAATACATTCATGAATTGAATGCAATCATTAAAGAACTGAAATAAGAAATATTAAAGCAAACCAAAGATCATCACAATCATGAAACATTATCTCATCAAAACAATAAGACCATAAGACAAATAATTTGATGAGTGGAAAACCCTCTAGGGATAAAAATCACTTCAGAAATGATGCCTCACTGGCTTAATCTGAAAACTTTTTGTTTACAATGTCTCACTGGCAATACTATCTCACTGATAGATTTCAAATGCCTCACTGACAATAAAACAATGCCTCACTAGCTTTTCCAGAATGCCTCACTGGCTTTTCAAGAATGCCTCATTGGCATGATAACTTGTGTCTCACTGGCATATACATTTTAATCACAAACAATATAGAAGGTAAAATACAAAGGGTTACTCTGTTTCACTTCAAATCATATTTTAATTTCAATCTAATACATTTAATATCTTAAAGATTCATTATCTAGAATCTCTAAAATATCAAATATATCAGTTACACAATCTGTTTTGCAAAACTTCAATCGTGGAATTTTGTTTACACATTCAGCATGATAACTCTATTAAAAATATCGAGCTTCAAACAGTGATAAAACATTGTTTAAATAAACATTCCAAGAATGGTAACTATTACAAACTACCTTCCAGATAATGCCACATGCAACCTGTTAACTGTCTTCAAACCTGCTCGTGCATAGAGAAACCCTTCACTTAGCCACCTCTAACATATGTTAATACAGACAGTTAAAGAACAATGTGACCCAAACTTAACCTGACACCAACAAGGATAAGAAAAGAATATAGTTACATTATATCAGGAACCTTTTGACAAGGGTTAATCAACCAACACCCTTAATTCAAAAACTAGAGGTTATATATTCCTTTCTACAAGCAACGAACCATGAGTACAAGAGATTCACAAAACCCTCGACTAGGGTTAAAGATTCAGTTCCAAGAATAGAACTCATTTTTCACTGACCCAAGATTAACATTAACAAATTTTGAACAAAAACTTGTTACAAAAACCTATTCAAAGACTGAAGAATGCAAGAGTATCTAGAACCAAATATACAACCGACAGATGGCAAACAAATCTATGCAAGATTTTCACATACAAAAATTTAAAAGACCGACAGATATTAATAGAAAATTAAAACTCAAACTAATTGTTTCAACTCAATAAACCGAGGAACAAAAACACCTGTTAATAGAGCTTCCTGTCAATTTTTTTGCTCATATTCCCTTCAGCTTGTCAAACCGTCACCAAATCTTGTTCAAATGGATAGAAACCCTAACTGAAAAAAAATTGTTCCCTAGCTCGAGCTTGCGAGCTAAACTTTATAAAATGAAATAAAAAATGAGCGCTGAAACTTTAAGATATGCCTTTTATGCCATAAGGTATGAATGCTATCGATGGGATTTTATTTCCCATTTTTCTTCCACTATTAAACCACTTGAAGCTGAGCATTGTCACTTCAAAGACCTCCAACATCATCATTTTACTGTATCCCTAAGTTTCACGTGCCCTAACCGAGCACTCCAAATAATGATTTCACAAAGAAATGTATTGCTTTTACAAAATGTATCTGAGAAGTTTCTGCCTTCTAAACACTTGTCATGTGTCAAAATACTAAACTCAACATGTTCCTTATCGACCACACAAGTTGTCCTCATTAATATGCCTAGTTGTTCATAAGTATGTCTTTTGTAAAGACATTTTAAATTGTAATAATGTATTAAAAAATAATATGCCTTTAGAAATAAAAACCATGTATATGCCATAAAATCAAACATAATGATGTCTCTTTTTCACAATCACACAAGGTAGTGTGCACCATAATCTACTTATAAAGATAATCTCAATACCTATCATAAACAAAACTTGTGAAATCAACAAACATAATATGATGCAAATATAGACCTTTCACCTTGAAACCTTACCAAATTTGACATAATTTCAAAACACAAATGCTATTGTTTGTTTCATCAAAGATGAAACTTTGCTAATCACATATGTCATTGTAATAGTGACTGAAGAAGCCAACCAAGTTGTCATTGTAACAAACCAAACCACCCACTATTATATTACTGCCAATGCCATCATGCATTGTCATATTGAAACCAAACATGTCACAAATGAAGATAATAGTCATTCATCAACTTTATAATGCATTGTCATATTGATTGAAATTTTTGTATTCCATTACATACCCACCAAGTGTCTTTGACATCAAGGGCAACAACTGTGAGAGCCAACAAGACCTACCACCTCCATCCTGAGGGTATACAATAGAATTAACTAAAAACAATTTTTAGGAATTATTTAGGAATTTAAGGTGCAAGATATGAAAAAAAAAAAATCATATTGACCCATTGCAATCTTTAGGTTTCTATCTGTTTGGATGCTTCCTATTAGGATGGATTAAAGATATAATCAACAATCTTTAGGTAAACATGAAAGTGCAATAGAAACCTAGATATGTTTGTTTCTAAGAAATGTTTGTTTCTATTGCTAATCCAGGTTTCATAAGAGCTAATAAAAAAGAGATAATAGGAGACTAATTATCTCTAAGAGATAATTGAAAGTGAAATTATCTCCACAGTTTCTTATTATATTTTCCTAAAAAGAATATTCATCGGGAGTTTATCTTAGTAAATTTCTCCAATCTTCTTCCAAAGATTTATTGTGGTAGTCTCTTCATGGACACTCAACAACATTAAACCATGAATTGTTTAGCTTCTATCTAATTTGCTTTCCTTTTTTGTCTTGCATTATGCTTGATTTCCTAATTCTTTATTAGTTTTTATATTTTTCTAAACAAAAAAGGAAAGCAAATTAGATAGAAGCTAAACAATTCATGATTAGTGTTGTTGAGTGTCCATGAAGAGACTACCACAATAAATATTTGGAAGAAGCTTGGAGAAATTTACTAAGATAAACTCTTGATGAATATTCTTTTTAGGAAAATATAATAAGAAATCAAGAAAAATAAAATAGGAATAAGAAACAATTTTCACTCCCACAAAGTGCAATTAGATAAATACCATATTGAAGAAATTTAAAGATTCAGTCATAGACCCACCACCTCCATCCTGGGGGTATACAATAGAATTAACTAAAAAAAATTAGGAATTTTTTTAGGCATTATTTAGGAATTTAAGGTGCAAGATATGAAAAACATTTTTTCATATTGACCCATTGCAATCTTTAGGTTTCTATTTGTTTGGATGCTTCCTATTAGGATGGATTAAAGAGATAATTAACAAACTTTAAGTAACTATGAAAGTGCAATTATCTCTAAGATATGTTTGTTAATTGTGTGCAAGCATCCAAATAATTATCTATGTTAGCAAGCATTAATAACATTTTTTAGTGAATTAACTAATAACATGAAATAGAGCATAATCAACGCTTCATAAGAGCTAATTGTTTCTATCTTCATTATTTTCTTATTCTCTTTTTGATAGGAATAAAAAATAGAATGAGATGCAAATAGCTAAAAATAAAATAGGAATTAAGAAACAAATATGCATTATACTAAACATTATTTAGCATAAAGATAAAAAAGGAAAGCAAATTAAAAAGTAAATATAATTTCTTATTAATTATTCTTGTTTGTTTCTATCTTTAGGTTTTTGGGTCAAAATAATATTCTTTTTACTTTTTAACTTGTTTTTCTTTTTTGTCTTGTATTATGCTTTCTTCATTTAGTTTTTAGTGGTCTCTCTTCTTACTTTATTATTTGAATTAGCTCATTTTTATTATTTCTATCTTTAGGTTTTTGGGTCAATTGTTTGTTTAGTGTCCTATTAAAAACTAAATGAGGAAAGCATAGTGCAAGACAAAAAGGAAAGAAAATTAAAAAGTAAATAGAGCCCACAATTATAAGTGGAAAAAACTAGAGAAGAGAGGAACACAAAAAGAGATGCTTGATTTCTTATTCTCTTTTTGTGTTCCTCTCTTTAGTGTTTTCCATTTATAATTGTGGGCTCTATTTTCTTTTTAATTTTCTTTCCTTTTTTGTCTTGCATTATGCTTTCCTTATTTAGTTTTTAGTGGTATCCCTTCTTACTTTATTATTTGGATTAGCTCTTTTTTATTATTTCTATCTTTAGGTTTTTGGGTCAATTGTTTGTTTAGTGTCTTCTAACCCTCTCATCCCCCTCACCTATTTAACCTCTTAAGTTTGCTATTTCATTCTGTTTTTATTCTCTCTAGTTGCATGCATTATCCTACTGATGGATCATGGAGTTTGATCTAAAACATTGATTCAAAAAATGTACACAATTTTAATCTAGAAAACTAAACAATTCACGATTTAGTGTTGTTGAGCATCCATGAAGAGACTACCACAATAAATCTTTGGAAGAAGCTTGGAAAAATTCACTAAGATAAACTCCCGATGAATATTCTTTTCAGGAAAATATAATAAGAAATCAAGAAAAATAAAGTAGGAATAAGAAACAATTTTCACTCCCACAAATTGTAATTAGATAATACCATATTGAAGGAATTTAGAAATTTAGTCATAGACCCACCAACTCCATCCTAAGGGTATACAACTTAGTTTTTAAGAAAATATTATTCATCGGTAGTTTATCTTAGTAAATTTCTCCAAGCTTCTTCCAAAGACTTATTGTGCTAGTCTCTTCATGTACACTCAACAACACTGAATCATGAATTGTTTAGTTTTCTTGATTGAAACTGTGTGCATTTTTCTGAATCAACGTTTTGGATCAAACTCCATGATCCATCATTAGGATAATGTATGCAAATATAGAGAAGAAAAATAGAATGAGATAGTAGACTTAGGAGGTTAAATAGGTGAGGGGGATGAGAGGGCTAGAGGACAATAAACAAACAATTGACCCAAAAACCTAAAGGTAGAAATAATAAAAAGGAGCTAATCCAGATAATAAAGTAAGAAGAGAGACCACTAAAAACTAAATGAGGAAAGCATGATGTAAGACAAAAAAGGAAAGCAAATTAAAAAGTAAATAGAGCCTGTGATAAGAGAAAATGAACAGGAACAAAGAAAGCATAACAATGACAACAATCACAAATTTCCTAAATAATGCTAAGATCCCCAAATTGATAATGAAGTGCAATGCAACAAAAGAATTCAATAACAAGAACAATATCACCTAATTTCCATGCTTGCTTAACTTGTCTTCATTATTCTTCTCAACTTTGCTTTGAAATTCCCAAATGCCCTCAGATTGTGAGTGTGCAATATTACCCTGTAAGTATTTTGACAACAAAACTTTGAAGATTGTGATTACCCAAAAATAGAGTTAAAAAACTTCTTTTATAGAAACTTCAGAGATTTGACAGTCAAGATTGATTAGTGTTTGAATGGTCCAGATCAAGTGTGTGGATCTGATTGAATAGTTAAGTGACTTGATTGATTAGATTGATTGGATAGTTGACTAATTTGATTGATTAGATTGATTGGATAGCTAGCTAATTTGATTGATTAGATTGATTGGATAGTTAGCTAATTTGATTGATTAGTCAAGAAATGTAATTGAAAGAGTGTGTGAGTCAAAAGGAGATGACAAATCAGTTAGGTGAGCGAACTGAGAGAAAGTGTTAGTCAATAATGGAGAGAATTATGCATGAGATATTAGATTGAAAATGTAGGAGACATGTGCTCAAATAGAAGAATTAATTATAAAATTAATTCCTTTCTTTGTGGAAGAAGTTGTGTGTACGTGATTCCATAATCAAAATGATATCCAATTTAAGGAAGCACTTTAAATGAGAAGATAGAATTAATTAATTAAATGAATAATCATTTATTTAATTAAATGTGGGAAATTAAATATATTTAGGAAACTTATTTAATTAATCAAAAGAAGAGATTAGAATTAATTAGCGACGTAATTAAAATAAATTTTAATTTAATTTACTTAATTAACCAACTTTAGAAGAATAATGAAAATGAATTAATTAAATGTTTAAAGCTATTTAATTAATTTAGAGGAAATGCAATGTTAAATTATAATTAAATGATCAAATCATTTAATCATTTTGTGAGCATCTTGAATTGATGATGAGAAATGCAGTCGCAAGCCTAAGCCATTTTTCAGTGTCTATATTTTGCCCCTGTTTGACATAATGTCATTTCAGCATTTGTGCCAAAGAATAAAGAATAACATGCCCTAGTCATGTCCGGGTATGAAATAAATAAAGGTATGCCCCTCGGAAAAATTGATGAATTTTTGAAAAATTTAGAAAAAAATGGAAATTGTCTTGATTAGGTAATTGGATAGCCAGAGGTTTGATGGTGGTGAAAGAAATTAGTTTCAGTGAGGTTTAGTAAGTGAAATGGTCGTTGGAAGTATCCAAATAGTGTGTCCAGTACATTAGGCTTCAAAGAAAACCCTAAAAACCCTAGGTATAAATAGAAATTGGGTAAAAAGTTAAATCATTTTCATCCTTGGAGTTTGAAAACTTGTGATTTTTCTCTAGAGCCATCTTGCAAAATGTCTCTCATTCCCTACATCGAGCATTGCGGATATTGCATCAGGACCTTCCAACGGTCGGCCGATGCAGGACCCCTGATATGTACCCCAAATCCAACTTTTGAATTTTGATTTTTCACGCATTTCTAGGCTCTTAAATTTTATGTTTCACATGTGTTGCTTCTTGTGTGCCACAAATGCGTTCGTATGCGACGCATCTATCTGTGATACGACGCATTTGTGGAAACATGCGGGGGGTTGTTTGTGTTTGTGTTTAAATCAACGCATTTGCATGATTATGCACCGCATGTGTTATAGTTAGTCGCATATGCTAGGGATAATGACGCATTTGTAATTATGCACCGCATTTGCATGGTCAGTCGCATTTGAGGAATAGTGTGACGCATTGTAATAAACCGGACCAAATTTTTTCAATTCTCAAATTACAATCAGCAATGCAACACACCCGTTAGGGTTAGATAAATCAAACCAGCAGTTACAATATAACTCTTTTCCAAGAATGCGCACTCAATCTCAACAAGAGAGAGGTTGTCATATGGCAAGAGGATCGTCAGTACAATAAATCAGAACTGCAACTGAAAGTAACTCAACACCAAGTATGTGCTACCCAAACCAAAATGGAATGAGGCGACCATATGGTGGAGATTTAAAGAAATACAAATGCAACTTCAAAATAAACTCAACACCCAGAATGTGCTTTCAAACCCAGAGTGGGAATGGAGCTACCATAGGGCAGAGATGGAAGATATTACAATGCAATTCAACTATAGATAGGCGGCAAGCCAGCCTCTTCCACTTATGCAGTGGGCAATTACCAAAACATAAAGAGCCAGAATGAAGAAATGCTGACAGTACTACTGTGCAGCTTACAATATGATGGAGAATGCCTGCAAAAACACGGATTAGATCTCTTCAATTTGCTGCAATGATAAGTATGTCCTCCACATGGTCTAATATGACTATTTAGCACTCTAGCCACACTAAAATGCAATTTTTCCAAGTCTGGTCTGACAGACCAGCAACATGAATGACTGAACCAGCACCCCTTAGACTCACTAAAATGCTCATATATCACTCAAAACAGACCCAAAAGACTTCAAATTTGATGCAATGGACCTATAAAAAGATGGCGCCTAGTTTAGTTATGAGAAAGGACAGCTAAAAGTGGCTATTAATTAATGGCACAGATCCCAAAGCACTCCAGAAAGGGCGCCCTACAAGGAATGACGAATTTGCTTTATAAAATCATAAACTTCGTATTAAAATCTGCAAATATTCATGAAGGGTCTCTTCCAACAGAGAAAACCAATGAGACAATACCCAGAACAACTCTTTTTGTATTTTTTGATTTATGAGTGAAACTATAGATTCAGCCCTGTTATCAGCAACTCCAGAAAATGACATAAAATGCAATAAACTGAACTACATAAGTAAACCCAAACTACAAATGCAAACCTCACTACAAAATGTCACTCAAACAAGCAAACCTCTCCACTAGGTGCTATCTCTCAAGCACGAAGTCGAGCCAAGGCTAGGAGGCATTCATTCCTCGAAGCAATCCTGTTACCATTTCGGCAGCATAACAATATAGAAGTCATAAGATGTCTAAATGAAGACCCAAAGCTCCCTTTTATAATTTTGAGAGGACCCTCCGGAAGCTTCTAGAAAGAAACCCTAATTTTCAATTTTGTAACTATCTTCTTTTCCCTCCAATTTGGGCGCCCCCTTTCATGAAGTTAATATTTCTTTATTTTAAAATCTTTTCCTTCATAAAAAGGCGTCCTTTTCTCCAAGTAATATTTTTTGACTTTAGAAATATAAAATATTTCCTTCATGAGACAATACCCCTCAAGGTCCCCTTCTTTAAAACAACTTAAAGTCATAATACTAGGACAAGGGGTTATTTTATAAAATAAAACATTATTGTCTTTAAAATACTTATTCCTCCAAAATGAACCCCTTACGCCAAAATTCAGAATTACCCAATGAACTGCCAGAAGAGGAAAGTTGACTGAGCTGGTGCTGACTGGACCACTGCCAAAAATAGAATTTACTAAAAATAGTAAATTCGGAAAGTTGCTCGGAATGCAATGCATGCGCCACCATTGCGAAGCTCTCTGAAAACCCAGAAGGAATCCAGAATCCGAACACCCAAACTCCAACAAACAAAACCCTGAATCTTCAAGAGAACCCGCCAAACAGTCGAAAACCCTAATTCTGCCTCTGACTAGCCGACAGCACCCTGGGGATAGGCCATCAATCACTGAGAAGTGCAGTGCTAAAAACGGGGACATTACAGTCCGCCCTTCCCAAAATTGCTTGTCCTCAAGCAATACCATCATAACTCCCGAAAAATTAAGATTGATCCATACCAAAACAAGTATGATCCCAGGTTCCCAAATCCATCTCAGGAAGGACCCACTATGCCACTGCTGCACTACTCTGATCACATCAGTAAAATCATCATGCCAATGCTGCACTAACCTCCCTTGTAACTCCAAAGTATTACTGTCCATGACACTCAAACTGAAAAATCTTAAAGGACTGAGACCAGCTTCATGCGACGTCTCATGTCCAAGAGGCCCAAAGTCAACAGTATCAACCATACCACTGTCAACCACAATGGATAGGCTGCTCAACTCAAAATAAAACTCCTCAACATACCTCCACATTGTAACAAACAAAGCCCTGATGGAAAAAATGATATCTTCAAATCTTCTTGCAAAGAGGAAAGCAATCCTTTGCAAGAGCTCAACAAATTCAGCCTCATGTCTTCTCCTGGAGCTACTATGCATCAATTGAATTATACCGACACCACCATGAAGACTTCTACTCACTCTTACTGTTCCAACTCCAAGAGTCTCAGAAGGGAAAGCCAAAACATGTGGAAGTTCGTTGTCCAAAACCAATATAGTAAAGAAACTATCAAAATTTGCTTCACAAACCTCCATAGGATGAACTCCAACAGTAGAATAGGTGCGAAGGAACAAATAATCTCTGTTGTTCAAGGCCGAAGTCAGTGAAGTGCAATATGATTTTAGTACCTCACACAAGAAAAAATAGCAGCACCAAAGAAATTTCCAAGTGTGAGTGTATGATATGAGCATAGAGTTGCAAGGTAACACCTCAAAAATGGCCGGAAAACAAACTAGAGCAATCTCCAACTGAAAAATACCACCTCGTTGGCAAGTGGTGATGGGAAAACTCTCCCAAACGAGAGTAACTCCACAAGTAACAGGGCTGGTCTGCCTCCAACCAGCAAGCTCGAGTCTCAAAATCTGCTCTTGTCTTTGCCAAGGATCAACGTCAAGAGCAACCAATTGTTCCTCTTTCCAATCCATACTCAAAACTTCTCTCCAATCCATTTGTCGATGAACAAACGGAACCAACAAGGGGCTGGTAAAGAAAGTAACAACATCATTAATACTGAAATTTTGATCCTTATCCTTCCAAAAGTCCTTCTTTCCACAAGTAATAAGCTCTATCAACCCATATTGAGAATCCCAAGCATGGATACCCAACTGAAAGTGATTTCCAACATACTGAAAAGAAAACTCAACACATTCCCAAATGCTAATAAGGATCAAGTGCATACTGAAGAGATTGATGCCTCCGCTAGTGAACCTTTGAAGCCTATCCATGAAAGCTTCAACAACATTGGAGCATGAACTATTAAATGACCTCAAATCCAAATCCAAAAATAGACCAATATGTGCCAAGGTATTGTTCAACCAAAGGGATGGATTGACAAGCATGCAAACACCAAGTTCTGGTCCATCTTTATTCCCTTCTTCATGAGTAACAAGACTAAAATCTTCGCTTCTTGCTGCTGTACTGAAGTTACCAGCAGCTACCAAATCTTGCCTTGTTAACACCTTGGTGTCGAAGATGTTGAAATCTCCTCGAATCAACACTTCCCATGTATAGACTTCATCCTCAAATCCACTTATGCATTCATTACTAATCAACAGACATGACACTTCCTCATGGAGTGATATCGAAGCATCCAAGCACTGGAAACCAAACTCAGTTTCATTCTCCATTTCATCCTCTACTTCATAGAGAGGATTATCATAACTTTTCTCATCACCTTCTTGAAAAAGAGGATTGTCATAAACTTGAAAGTCATTCCTTTCATCTTGCTGCTCCAAATCTGCACATGCAACCTTTGATTTTCTTGTGAAACCTTCAAGATCAAACTCCTCTTGAAGACTATCAATCTCATCAATTACTTGCTTGATTTCTCCAGCTCTTCGTGCATCCTCTTGCTCCTTGAAAAGTTTGAAATCTGCAAACTGATCTTCAACCTTTCTTAGAGCCAACTGAGTTTCTTTCAACTTGTCCTTTGTTGATTTAAGCTCCAAAGTGAGCTCATCAACCATACTCTCCCTTTCTTCGAAAACAATGAAGGCCTTCTTTGCAGATTCAACGGCATGATCTCTATCTTCAATCAAGCCTATGTACTCGGATTTCATGGTCTCCAAGGAATCTTTGATAAGTTGCAAATTAGAAAGAGCAACTTCATCTGTCACTCCTCTACGTCTCTCATCAAGCTGAGCCCTCCAGTAAAGCTCTTCAACCAAGCTATGTGTGCGATCAAATAGGGATAGAGCTTGCACTTCCCTGTTAACGGACACCTTGAACTGATCTTCCCACTCATAAGAAGGTGAAGATGGTAAATGGCTGATAGGCTGCAACTGAAAATCAGAACTTCGTTTCACGCTTTTGCTGCCCTCATTGTTGCCCCAACATTCTTGTACTTCACCACCAACTAGTGGAGAATGCTCAATGTCTTGGAAAGCATCATACTTCACTAAGTCTTCAACTCGTTGATTGCAATCAGCTTCATGCCTTGATAAATCAGATTTGTGTTTGGTAATTCCCCCAAACCTTTCATCTTCAAGAGCCATATGGCCCTCAAACTCTGTTTCCTCTCCCATGTTACTTTGAACAAACTTGAAAGCAGCCCCAAACTTAAGCACATTAACACCATTGTCTGCTGATAGAGAACCCTTATCAAGTTCCATTTCTTCATCCGGATCAAAGGGAAATTCATCCCATACCGATTTGTCATCACTAAGTGCCTTCACACCTGGATCCCAAATGGTGAGAGGCTGATTGTTTTGATCACAAGAAAAGTGTTCTTTGTGCAACTTTTGGAGTGTTGATTCTTGGAATAGGTCAACTCCCAAATCACTAAAGCTGATATCTTCATAAATGCCTCCCTCCAATGGTTGGGTTTGAAGTTCAAACCCAAAACCACCCTTAACACTGTCACTGAAAGGGAGTAAGGAATCTTTAGAGCTAGCTGTTTGAAATTTTTTATCGTCCTTATCTTCAATGAACCTATCATCTATAGGTATGTTTCTGATCTCATCATGAACAGTCATATGCATGCCATAAAGGTCTTCTTGATCACTTGTAATAAATTCATCTTGTGAAAACTCTTGAGCTTTTTGGCCAGCAACATAAAAAGAATTATCCATCACCACATCCTCAACAAATGGAGGCATAAACACTACGACATCTTTACCAATGATATCATTATGGTAATGATCAAAAGCTGGTTCAAGGACACCACTAGTATTCTCCTCATCAATGCACTCATCCCATACAACAGTTCTAACAACATCTTCTGTGAAGCCCTTAGTATCAAAACCTTCATGGGATGAATCCAAATTAGGATTCAAGTCTGCTGCTATATTCTTTTCACCGAACTGATCTTTGTCATTTGCTATCACATGCAAGTCTAGGGGAGTATTATGGGGCTCTCCCACACACTCCTCAACTGTCAAGGTTTCTATATCAAACTTACGATCATTTTGAGGTGACATGTGTACCTTACTTGTGCCATCTTCAATATTAATTGACTGATTTTTCTCTTCGTCATGTTCATTTGTGGGCTGCAATCCACAAACATGCACTTCTTCTTCCTTCCTTGCACCTACAACCATGGCATGTTCTGCTTCCTCCTTAATCATTTTCTTGATGTAGTTGACCATAGCCCGCTTCCCAGGGTAATAAATCACCACACAATCCAAAAAGGTATCAAATGAAACATCGTTCTTAAACTCCTCTGTCATGCTCAGATAATCTTTATGGAGTTTGGCAGCCTCATGTTCACATTTCCTCTTGAACTGGCATTCTTTAGACACCTCAATCAAATCCAACTTCTCATGATTCCTGGACTTCAGGAAACGCAACATCTTCAAAAATTCTGAGAGCTAAACTGAACTTTGTTCTGGCCTCTGGTGTAGAACTGATTTCTCTGTCATTCAACTGTCCATTGAACCTTGATGGGCATAGGATGGCAGGATCTTGGCTCTGATACCGCTGTAATAAACTGGACCAAATTTTTTCAATTCTCAAATTACAATCAGCAATGCAACACACCCGTTAGGGTTAGATAAATCAAACCAGCAGTTACAATATAACTTTTTTCCAAGAATGCGCACTCAATCTCAACAAGAGAGAGGCTGTCATATGGCAAGAGGATCGTCAGTACAATAAATCAGAACTGTAACTGAAAGTAACTCAACACCAAGTATGTGCTACCCAAACCAAAATGGAATGAGGCGACCATATGGTGGAGATTTAAAGAAATACAAATGCAACTTCAAAATAAACTCAACACCCAGAATGTGCTTTCAAACCCAAAGTGGGAATGGAGCTACCATAGGGTAGAGATGGAAGATATTACAATGCAATTCAACTATAGATAGGCGGCAAGCCAGCCTCTTCCACTTATGCAGTGGGCAATTACCAAAACATAAAGAGCCAGAATGAAGAAATGCTGACAGTACTACTGTGCAACTTACAATATGATGGAGAATTCCTGCAAAAACACGGATTAGATCTCTTCAATTTGCTGCAATGATAAGTATGTCCTCCACATGGTCTAATATGACTATTTAGCACTCTAGCCACACTAAAATGCAATTTTTCCAAGTCTGGTCTGACAGACCAGCAACATGAATGACTGAACCAGCACCCCTTAGACTCACTAAAATGCTCATATATCACTCAAAACAGACCCAAAAGACTTCAAATTTGATGCAATGGACCTATAAAAAGATGGCGCCTAGTTTAGTTATGAGAAAGGACAGCTAAAAGTGGCTATTAATTAATGGCACGGATCCCAAAGCACTCCAGAAAGGGCGCCCTACAAGGAATGACGAATTTGCTTTATAAAATCATAAACTTCGTATTAAAATCTGCAAATATTCATGAAGGGTCTCTTCCAACAGAGAAAACCAATGAGACAATACCCAGAACAACTCTTTTTGTATTTTTTGATTTATGAGTGAAACTATAGATTCAGCCTTGTTATCAGCAACTTCAGAAAATGACATAAAATGCAATAAACTGAACTACATAAGTAAACCCAAACTACAAATGCAAACCTCACTACAAAATGTCACTCAAACAAGCAAACCTCTCCACTAGGTGCTATCTCTCAAGCACGAAGTCGAGCCAAGGCTAGGAGGCATTCATTCCTCGAAGCAATCCTGTTACCATTTCGGCAGCATAACAATATAGAAGTCATAAGATGTCTAAATGAAGACCCAAAGCTCCCTTTTATAATTTTGAGAGGACCCTCCGGAAGCTTCTAGAAAGAAACCCTAATTTTCAATTTTGTAACTATCTTCTTTTCCCTCCAATTTGGGCGCCCCCTTTCATGAAGTTAATATTTCTTTATTTTAAAATCTTTTCCTTCATAAAAAGGCGTCCTTTTCTCCAAGTAATATTTTTTGACTTTAGAAATATAAAATATTTCTTTCATGAGACAATACCCCTCAAGGTCCCCTTCTTTAAAACAACTTAAAGTCATAATACTAGGACAAGGGGTTATTTTATAAAATAAAACATTATTGTCTTTAAAATACTTATTCCTCCAAAATGAACCCCTTACGCCAAAATTCAGAATTACCCAATGAACTGCCAGAAGAGGAAAGTTGACTGAGCTGGTGCTGACTGGACCACTGCCAAAAATAGAATTTACTAAAAATAGTAAATTCGGAAAGTTGTTCAGAATGCAATGCATGCGCCACCATTGCGAAGCTCTCTGAAAACCCAGAAGGAATCCAGAATCCGAACACCCAAACTCCAACAAACAAAACCCTGAATCTTCGAGAGAACCCGCCAAACAGTCGAAAACCCTAATTCTGCCTCTGACTAGCCGACAGCACCCTGGGGATAGGCCATCAATCACTGAGAAGTGCAGTGCTAAAAACGGGGACATTACACGCATATGTCATTATGCACCGCATTTTTCAAATAAAATGACGCATCTGCCTGTCAAATTTTTGTACTTTTGAAGTTTAAAATTGAGTTTGTCTTTTGAATGATGCGTATTTATTAGCCTTGTGTTTCTGACACAAAATATGTGTTATGCACTTGCAGGTTGTTTTGGATCCGATGTACACCCGAGAGTCGAGGCCGGCTACTTACGAATTGTGAGACCAGTTGACCAGTGCAAAGAAATGTTTTATATGGCGTCTTGGACTTCACCATGTGAAATTTATGCCCAGTATCTAGGCAAACTGAGGGATGCTCACTGCACTCACTGAGCAATGGCATTCAGGGTCTTCGTCTTTCCATTTTCCCATAGGAGAGGCAACAGTTACATTGGAGGATGTGTATAGGATACTCAGATTACTGATCAGTGGTGAGAGGATCTGTTATGATACTCAGAGAGGTTACAACAAGATCACCCAATACTATGTGTATGAGGATGTTAGACACCTTGGTATCGAACACTACGAGATTAGATGGCATGTGCTTGCAGAGAGATACGAGCAGATTGATTGTGTGTTGTGTACCCTTATCACTGGGATTATACCGCCAAACTGTCGAGGGCATGGGTTTCCTATGGGTTGGGGAGAGATGTTAGTGGGAATGTTGGAGAGATAGGTTGTGTATGTATGGGGGCCCTGTCTACGAGCGATGTTGTACTTCCATTTGCATGACATAGCTTATAGGGAGGCACAATCCATGAGTTGTGGGACTACTTTATTGATGATCTAAGCGTGGGAGCACATTGTTGTTTTTTGTCCACCATTTGTACATTAGCTAGATGACCAATCTCCCTATGTATTTCAATATGTTGGGACCATTACACAGACACATGTTGGAGATACTAGATATTGGAGGCATGTGATTGATACCCTTGTGCAATTTATTTGGAGGTCATACATGGACTGTGTGTAGTGGTGGGATGTGGATTGACACTTTCCTTTCTGTCATCAGACATGTTATTTGATTGGGAGGATTGTTGTCATTGTACATATCATTGAGAGACACTTACTTGATAGAGTGCTCTGGCAGTTTGGTGAGATTCAAGATGAGTCCCACGGCCAAGCTGAGTTCACCAGATATTCGAGGGAGGTTCCTCTAGGGGGGAACCAAATTCTTGTAGCGACGATAGAGGCAAACATTGATGCCCTGCAACCTATGTAGTGGGAATGGAGGGGTGGACCAGTGGATGTTGGTACGGCAGTAGCCAATGATACCTGGTGGGCACAACATAGACTTGTTCCATACATAGATCCTAATCAGCTAGTGCATGTAGAGCGCCAAGGTACAAGCCCATGGGGTCGGCGTGGTGGCAGAGGGGGTGGTCACGGTGGTCGAGGTGGTAGAGGTGGAGGTGATGATGGTAGAGGAGGAGGTGGGAGGGGTGGTTGATGAGGTTGACGAGGCAGTAGAGGCTGGGGTAGAGTATTGTCACCCATCTATGAGGGTGAGGGGGAGGGAGAGGAGGAGGTCATTGGTGAGGAGGGGGTTGTTGGTGAGGAGGTAGCCAAGGAGGAGGCCATTGGAGAGGAGGTTTTTGGTGAGGAGGTTGTCGAGGAGGAGGCTAGGGGATAGGAGAATTGGGATGCCTTGCAATTATTACGAGTTGGATACTAGGATGTGGAGGAATTTCCTGAGGAGGAGATGGGAGATGAGGAGAGAGAGCTCCTAGACCTGATTGTAGAGGAGTGGGGTGTGGATGAGGGGGAGAGACCAGTGCAGGAGGAGGAGGGTCTCATAGATCAACGGTTGGCCAATTTGAAGTCTAGGGTACAGGCCTTAGAGGAGCAGGTTAGGGTTGTGTCTGCGGAGAGAGACGAGATGTGTCTAGAGAGGGATAGTGCATACCTGAAGAGAGATCAGGTCAGTGGCACGAAGGCAAGAGACAGAGCAGAGGTTTGTAGAGTTCACCGCTCTTTGTAGTGGGCCAGCTGTCGCTATAGCTCAAGAGTTGATCAGGGCTGCGAGCGAGAGCGATACTACAAGGATTTATATGAGCAGGAGGTATCTCCTGAGAGATGGGCTCCCAGTGCTTCTGAGGTGCTCAACAGTAGATCATGCAGCTGGCAGTCCCACAATAGATCCCAAAGTAGTGGTGGTGTCTTAGGACCTCACAGGCCAGGACCTTACGATATGCCCCCATCCGCACATCAATCTTCAAGCTCTCCCCGTTAGTCACCTCCCCATTCTCCTCATCAAAGTAGTGGGAGTTCAGCATAGGGAGATGTTTATATATTTGTAGACACTATATTATGATTATAGAGCCTGCGAGCTCCATTTTTGATATACATCTTGGATATTATATTGTGACACATTTTAATATATATATATGGGATGCATTTTTTTGGCAGCGATTATATGATGTGTTTGTTTATGTGATGTAATGATGATTCCTTTATGATTCATGCTTATGTGATGATGATGATGTATGCTTTAAATTATGATTGATGCACTTGATTTATGATGTAATGGATTGTATGCATTGTGTTATCTATATATTTATCATGTTATGGAAATGTTAATGATAATGATCTGATGTTCTTAATTCCTTATGTAAAATGGATGCGGATGTAAAGTGTATGCTACTCTGATATTGTATTGAATGTAGGTGATTTTTGTGTGTCATAGTACATCATCCAGATGTGATGGAAGAAGAGTGTTAGCTTGAAGATGATTTATGTTAGCATGAAAGAAAGATATGCCATCGCTTTGTTGTCATTATACTAAGCATATGCATTTTAATCATCATTGGGTGGTTTATTGCAACAGACAAGAAACACCATGATATGAGATAGACCAATGGTGTGAAATGTCATGCATTTTCTAAAAACAAACAATCATAGACAAGGATTTTCATGACTCATACTTAGGAACCCAATTGTTCCTAGTCTTTTTGTCGAGACAAACCACAAACAAAAATCCAAAGAAGACGTGTCATGAAACATCATTGGTCCTCTAAATCTTGTTGCCAGGACATCCTTGAGGTGGCTAGTGACATGACAATTTCAAACAGATAAGACAATTAGTCAAAAAGCAAGATATGCTCATGTAACATTGTCTCTCCTCTAAATCCATCATAGGACATCGTCGAGGTGGCTACTTACATGGTCATATCAAATCATTGAAAAATAAATGAAAATGCTTGTCGAAACATATGTGTCAGATCTTTGTTTGTTTTCCAAGGTTGACTTGGTGATGACAAGGTTGACTAGTCACTCTTTAGGAAGGACACATCCTAAAGAAGATTGAAATGTCGAATTTGATTATTGCCAAGGTCAGGATTCAGGAAGGAAACACCCTGAATAGATGACTCTTAAGTGATTGATTTGATAGATTTGATGTTGATTCAGGAAATACATATCCTAAATAAATTGGTTGACAAAAAATAGTCTGACGTCAAGGACACATCTTAAAGACTCTTAAATGACTGATTTGATAAATTTGATGTTGATTTGGGAAAGACATATCTTGAATAAATTGGTTGACAGAAAAGAGTATGATGTCAAGGACACATCTTTAAGACTCTTAAATGATTAATTTGATAAATTTGATGTTAGATTAATTTTTGACTGGTTGGATTGTGCGTCATTTTTTACCTTGCGTTCGAGTTGTTTGGTATATGACCATGTGATATGACCGACATGACAAAAACCTAAGAGGATTGACATATAAGGCCTCAGGGGCTATTAAGCCTTGCCTACATTGTACACGTAGAGACCACACAATTCCACCAAACTCTGATTGACAGGACTGAGTGAAAAAAAATTGTTTTATTTGAAGATATCCAACATGTGTGATAGTGAATGTGATGAACCCTAAAGGATTGACCTAGTGCAACCTTGGGAGCTCATCGATTGATGGCCTTGCCTATGTTATACACACAGAGACCTCGTAATTCAACATGACCATTGACTTTGTTTTATGGTAAAAGGACTGAGTCATGATTTTATTTTGTCAAACCTAAAAGGATTGACCTAATCACATAGACCTCATAGTTTGACCAGACTCAACCCATTTACAAGATAAAGATATTAATAGTTGATGAAAAAGCCAGTTTAATATGACATACTGCTAAAGGACTGACCTAAGGTGTCTCAAGGGCTCATCAATGATGGCCTTGCCTACGTTTAAGCTCAGAGACGATGCAGTTTGACTGGACTTGACAAACTAGACTGACTCCGTTTTTTCTTTTGAGTATTTGGATGTTTTGGGATTTTGACATTTTTTGAATTTTTTTTGTGTTTTTGACATGTTTTATGAATGTTTTAGGTCCTGAAGATCTAGAGGTTTATTCCACCAAGAATGGGTGCTAGGTATTTTCCCTCAGTTAGGTACTATGTGGGATTGGATGGTAAGAATGATTTTGCACGGTATGTTGTGAGCGTCAACTGATCTCAAGCCATAGGACTAGCAACTACTCTTATTGTGGGTGTCGCGGAATGAAGGAGGGACAGTTATATTAACATGTGTGAAGGTGAAAAGACCCTGTGAAGTGATAATAGATGACAAAGCGAAGATTGTCTACACATGGCACCTGTTTGCCAGGTTTTCACCATGGTACTTATCCAACGCACCATTAAGATGGTTTTCACTATTGGATGGATTATTTCTCTTTACTATTTTTTTTTGTTTTTTTCATTTTTTCATTTTTTTTTGTATTTTATGTTTTTGACTGAGCTTTCTGAAGCTATGTGTAAAACTTGCGCAGGTGCAAGCTGTTTATAGGCTCAGATAATGGTTCTCCCTCTAGAGTAGACAACTGATATGCGTCAGAACCGAAGGAAGTTGTGATGACATAGGGGCCTAGCCAATTAGGCTCAAACTTACCAGGTTTATCTCGTTCTGCTTGGTTTTTAGGGTTTTGCATTAGTACCAGGTCACCAATGTCAAAATGTCTGACCAGGCCCTCTTGTTGTAACTTCTGCAAAGATAGTTCTGACATGCTTGTAAGTGGGTTAGTGCTTTCTGTCTTCACTCATCCAATAATTCTAGCTCATGTAGCCTAGATATCCTATACTCGTCGTCATTGATTAACCCTTTCATGGACACTCAGAGAGAGGGGACTTCAACCTCAATGGGGAGAATATCCTTCAAACCAAAGACTAGGGAAAATGGGGTGGCCCCAGTGGGAGTACAAATGCTGGTTCGATATGCCCATAAGGCAAGGTTGAGTTGGATGTGCTAGTCATGGCCAGTGGCATTGATGGTTTTCTTAAGGATTTTAATGATGGTTTTATTGGACGCCTTGGCTTGACCATTGCCCTATGGGTAGTAGGGAGTGGAAAAATGGTGTTGGATGTGGAATTGTTCACACAATTCATGGACACCTTGATTTTTTAAGGGACGAACATTGTCTATGATTATGGACTGTGGAATACCATAGCGGAAAATGATGTAATTAAGAATGAACTTAGCGATTTGGTTGCCAATGATGTAGGTAAGGGGGATGGCCTTTACCCATTTGGTAAAGTATTCAGTGGTGGTTATAATGAATTTGTGGTCATTTGAGGAAGTGGGGTGAATTTTTCCCACAAGGTCAAGTCCCCATTGAGCAAAGGGCCAAGGTGAAGTGATGGGCCTTAGTTCCTGTGCTAGAGCATGAATGAGATCACCATGAACTTGACATTCTCTGCATCTTTTGAAAAATTGGTATGCCTCCTATTCCATAGTTTGCTAATAGTATCCCAGCCGCATAATCTTTTTGGCTAAGTTAGGACCATTTGAGTGGGCCCACAAATTTCTTGGTGCACTTCACGTAAACTTGTTTGTGCTTTAGTGTTATTGAGACATCGGAGTAAGGTATTGTCAAAGGCACATCAATACAAGGTATCCCCGATGATGGCATAATGGGAGGCTTTTCGAATAAAGTTCTTGCGTTGGTTATTGGATAAGCTATCATGTAAAGTTTGGGAATGGAGATAATTATAAGTATCTAGGTACCAAGGTGACTCAGGACCAACAAGTTCACAAACCATTTCAGATTATGGGACATCGAAAGCAGGGATCAATAGCTGTTCCACTAAGAACTCGTACTGTGACACGTTGTTAGGTATGTCCAAGAGTGATCTGATGGTTGCCATGGAATCCACTACTTTGTTTTGTATGCGGGGTATCTGACAAAAGGTGACATTGAAAAAGTAAAGCTTGAAGCTATCAACCATTTTCTTATAGGGAGTCAATTTCTCATCCTTTGTGTTATAGTCATCATTGACTTGATTGATCACTAACTGTGAATCTTTGAAGACCTGTATACTTTTGATCTTCCACTTGACCGCCATACGCAATCCCGTTAATTGGGCCTCATACTCTACAATATTATTTGTTCAAGGGAATTTTATTCTGAATGATTTCGGTATTGTGTCACCTTGTGGGGTGACAAACAGTTTTCCAGTACCCGATCCATGATTGGTACAGGAGCCATCAAAGTACATATTCCATACATCACTTGTCTCAAGAGTGAAAAGTGACTCATCCGAAAAATTAGTGATGAGGAGATGTTCTACTTGTGTTGGGGTGTCTGCGAGTTGATCTACAATTACATGTCCCTCGATTGTCATGCGCTCGACATATTGGATGTCGTATTCACTAAGGACCATGACCCATTTTGCTAATCGCCCTGTTAATGTTGCTCTGCTAAGAAGATACTTGAGTGGATCAATTTTTTCTACTAGCTTTGTTTGGTGGTTCAACATGTAATGCCTTAATTTTTATGTTGCAAAGACCATTGCAAGGCAATCCCATTCAATATGAGTGTAGTTGAGTTCATACCCCACCAAGGTCCTGCTAATATAATATATTGCTCTTTCCTTTTCCTTGTGGTCATTTTGAGCAAGTAGTACCCCAAGTGTTGTTGTGGTTGTAGATACATATAATATGAGGGGCTTCCCATCTATTGGTGGCATCAACATGGGCGGTGTTAGGAGATACTCTTTTATCTATTGAAAGGCTTCTTGACATTTGTCGGTCCATATCAAAGGGATCCCTTTATGTAACAAGTACTAAAACTAATGGTATTTTTCGTCGAGTTGAGCAATGAATCTCCTAATAGATTGTAGTCTCCCCTGTAAGGACCTTAATTGACTGATGTTCTTTGGGGGATGAATGTCTATGATGGCTTTTACCTTGGTGGGATCAACTTCTATGCCTCATTGTGAGATGATGTATCCCAATAATTTTTTGGATTTTACCCCAAAGACACACTTCTTTGGGTTGAGACAAACTTTGTACTCTTCTAGTCATTGAAAGATCTTGTCTAAGACCTTAAGGTGATCGGAATTGGTTAAGGACTTTGCTAGGAGATCATCAACTTAGTGTATGCATTAGGTCATGAAATATTGCATTCATTTCCCATTGGTATGTAGCTCTTACATTTTTTATCCCAAAGGGCATGACGTTCCAGCAATAGGTACCCCATGGACAAGTGAAAGTTGTTTTATGTTTCTCTTTCAGAGCAATACGAATTTGATTATATCCAGAGAAACCATCCATAAGGGACAACATCTCATATCCTACTGTAAGATCCATGATCATGTCGATGTTGGGGAGAGAAAATTCATCCTTAGGGCATGCCTTGTTAAAATATTTGAAGTTAGTACATATGTAGATTTTCCCATTTGGTTTTGTGATAGGTACCAGATTCGAGATCTAGTCTGCATAATCAATAGACCTGATGAAGCTAGCATCCAAGAGTTTCTTTAGTTCTATCTTGACCAACAAGACGAGTTGTGGATGCATTTTCTAAAGTTTTTGCTTTACCGACTTAGCATCTGGATTCAATGGCAAGTGATGTAAGACTAGCTCATGGTCCAACCTAGGCATGTCAATGTATGACCAGAAAAAATTAACCTTGCATTATGTGAAGAATGCTTGGAAGTTGGGTTTGTCTTCTTCTATCAAGTAATTTGTTAGTAACACTATCTTAGGATCTTCAAGTGCTCCAATGTTGACCTCTTGTGTATCTTTAATTAGCATCAATGATCGCTCTTGTGTGACGGGGAGAAAGTCTAACCCTCCATCCTTAAGCACCTTATGGAGGTTTTCACCTTTGGATATGTCTTTGTTTTTACCTTGTCCTGATTAGAGGGCGCCTCACAATTTTCACCCAAAGACCTTTCATTTTTCTCTTTATTATAATTTTTGTGACTAGAGGGTGATTCAGTCTCCCTAAAGTATGCTACCACATCAAGTTCTATCATGAAG
Source organism: Sequoia sempervirens (assembly GCA_007258455.2). Taxonomy (NCBI): domain Eukaryota; kingdom Viridiplantae; phylum Streptophyta; class Pinopsida; order Cupressales; family Cupressaceae; genus Sequoia; species Sequoia sempervirens. The sequence continues at coordinate 28,114 of VDFB02097107.1, forward strand.
CCAAATTTATGGTCTCCCTGTGGCATTCCTTGTCTCAGTCCCATGAACTCAGCAATAGCTTTGTCATTCTCAAAGGTATCCAAAATGATAGGACCTCGTTGGTCCCAATCAACCAATTGTGGGTAGACTAGGGAAATGTCATCATCGGTATTTGCAAAAGATGGGGAAGCAACCGATAAGGTAAGTTTTGAGGTATTATCTCGGATGTTGACATTCATATAGTTGGTTACATTAGGGCTAAATGTATCTAAATCATGGAAAATGTTATCCAGTTTGTAAGTGTTAGAGGCATAGGATTCCCATTCCCATTTGTTAGAATCATTGTCGTCATAAAATTCATTGTCAGAATCCTCCGATGTCTCGACACATTCAAAAGCACATACTTCCTTATTTGAAGGTAATTCGATTTTAGTGGTACCCACCTTCAGTGGTTTCCATCCTCACCCAAGATTATTCCCCCATTTAGTAGGTATCTAGGATTCTCTTCTTTCTTTTTTGTTTATTCCTAACCCACTGGTGCCACCATAACCTTTTGCTTGCATCATCGGAAACCCTTTACCATATTGTTGTATTGGAAGCGGTGTCACCTCTTCTTTATAGACCTAGTTAGACACATCCTAAATATCTTCTTTTCCAAGGTCTCCCCATTTGAGGAAAGTAGTTTTGGGAGGTACATGAATCAGGACCTTAGGTTCCATGTTGCAACACAACTTTCCATGTCTCTGGTGATTTTGGCATTGTGGTCATGCAGAAGGCAGTGTTCATGTTGTATTCTCTGCATCCCTTGTCTTGGATCTGGATCTCAGGGTCTAGTGATTTGGAAACGAAAGCAGAGGATGTGGAGGCAGATGACCAAGGGACATCAGATGTCCTAATAAGTGTTGAGGAATCAATGTATTTGGACAAGTTTGACATTGAGGCTTCACAGTTAAGTGGCACTTGACGTTCAAAGACTTCTCGCAGGTTAATGCAATATTCAAAGGGATCAGGGTCACCCTCGATAGTAATTTTGATGTCGTGGTAGGGAAACTTTAGGCATTGATGATACATGGAGGGAACGACCTTCATGGCATGAATCCATGGCCGATCGAGGAGAAGATTATAAGGGATTTCCAGATCCAATACTTGGAAAGTCGTATCCAACATTATGGGTCCAACACGGAGTGGAAGTGTTATTGTGCCTTGGGAGGATCGTTCATCATCATCATAACCTTTTATGACTATGCTCTTTGTCTTATCCAGACATGCTTCATAAAAACATAGTTCCTTAACCAATTTTAAGGAACAAACATTCAATCCCACTTCATCATCTATCAAGACTCGTTTGATGTTATTTTGATGGATGAAAGCTTCAATCTGTAGTGAGTCATTATGGTTCATCTTTTGGGTTGAGTAGTCTTTCTCAGAGAAGGTAACTATTGTCAATCAGATTGCACCCGAATGCTTGAATAGTTAAATTCAGTAATCTGTTGAAACATGGGAACTATCTTCAGGCGGTGGGTATTCCTATGGAGAAGATAGACCTCCAGATTATAGGTTGGTTCCTATATGATGATCAATTAGGTACATGAATGATTTGCTTTGAGAAAAGGGTAAGAAAGACTAAACTGGATGTATGGACTAAAACTAAAACCTCGGTGATGCACCTAAATGATGGTGTTGCATGCAATTTTTTTCACAATTAAACTTCAATAATCCTATTTGCACAACGAAATCTAAACAGTTTAACCAAATAAATAATTTATATGAAGGCTTGACTGTATTACCATCTTTGAAGGAAAAGAACATCTTCACAACTAAAATAGTAAAGTAAGACAAATGCACAACATACAACCTATGGAATCAAACTTGATTTTCTACAAGCACATATGAAATGAGATGGGAAAATAAAGGTTTTTGAGATTAAACATGATAGATTCCTTATCAAATCATTCACACAGCATGACACCTGAGATTTTGAAGGAAAACACTTTAGCGTACTCAAAGGTAAAAGGAAAGCTCTACAAATTTAATGAAACTTGATTAACCTGTAATAACCTGCTACTATATTAATCTATAAATAAAGTTGAGTTACATGATAATTCACTTTGTATAATGCAAAGGCAGAAAAACAAGAACTAGAGGAAAAAGATAAACTTTTTCCAATATATACAATGAGAACGCACTCCAAAGTGCATGAAAATGAAACCGAAAGTCAATTTCAGTATAGAAATGATAACTCCAAGGTGAAACCCGAGAAAAATAAAATATCTCCAAGAGAAGAGCTCAAACTCATGCAAAAATGAGTGAACTCAGTCTCAAACTCGCAGTCACAATGCGTATAACTGGTCTGTAACTCAAATTGAACTGGAAATCTAAAGATGTGGGCCAAAACATGCAAAATCCACCTTGTTTTTATCAACTTGCCCATGCACATTGGAACTCTATGTCTAAATTAATCATGTATGAGTGATAACCAGTTAACTCAACCTTCCTTCTAAAATAGTTTATTTAAACAATTATTAAAAAACAATCAATAAAAATTGTTTTAATAATATTAAATAAGCTTTACAAATAATATGAAAGGCTTAAAAAAGTTTATTTGATAAAAAGTATCATATCACTCCTTATATCTCCCGAGCCCATCCCTAACTCAATGCTTTAATAAATATTTTATATGCCTTGGCATATAACTTTATCACCTCCATTTGCATGATTAAGTCGCTGACTTCACAATTCAAGACCATGGACAATCAAATGATTTATTTTTGAAAACATAAGGTCAAAATATCCCATCATAAATCATGAATAAAGCCCGTGGAAAGCAAAGAAAAAGGGCAAGTAAATAATGAAATTCTAATCATTCATGATTATTCTTCACTTTGTATTTCTCTGAAGGAGCCTCTGTTGCGCCGCCAATGAGAAGGGTTTGAAGCTTGAACTGCACCCTTGCTTGAATTTACCATGGAGATGCTGAAAGAAGAGTGTGGTAAGTCTTTCTTTGCACAGGAAACCGAAAAATCCTCATACATCATGTATTTCTGAAGCATCTTCTGGCCTCTAAGCAGCGGCCAATGTCTTATTTTTCTGATATATCTCTTTGTGTTTCTCCTCTCTGTGTCTTCTTGGCTGCCATGGAGGATCTTTGTTTTGAATTTATGAGAAAAGAAGATGGAAAAATCCTCGGTTTAAAAACTTTTTAGCTTCAAAGAGAACTCAGTCGCGGCTTATTGATTCTCCAACAGGCATATAATATGGTGAGTTTTCATTTGTTCGGGGCCGCCATTGAAGAGTATTGCCTAAATTTTCTTGAATCCATTTGGGTTTCCTTTCTAAACCATGAGATTCAATGTATTCAATCTGGGTTTTCGTTGAACAGGCCGTGGCAATTTTTTCTCCATTTACAAGAGAAATCTGGGCTTTCATTTTTATTTTCATTGTCATCAACCATTCAGATTATTGTCCTCTCATTGCAAACAATCAGTCCACTTGCTTTTCCCTTTGGTTATCACTGACTATGCATACCTTTCTTTCACATCTGTATGTTACTTATGGCGACCTCCATTTACTTCATTTCCATTTCATCTTCTTTGCAACAAAAACTAGGAATTTGGAACCCTAGAACATTGAAATCTCAGGCCATGAATGCATATTGTATTCTTTTAGTTTTGCAATTCCTGCCCTATCTGTTATTTACCTTATGTTGAGAATACCAGATATAGGTATGATGCATTAAAGGTTATGGATGTTGTCACACTTTGCATTGTTTATAGGCTCGCATTATGCATGGCTATCATAGGACTATATTGCATATTGACTCTCCCTCCAGTGGACCACACTTATGAGATCACTGCCCATGATTGAAATTACAGAGTTTTGTCTTTGCATGGTTGATGTTTATTTCGTTGGATTGCATTAAACATATAAGCATACTCTGTTCTAAAACTTTGCTCTAAATTGTACCTTCACTTGTTACTGTGCTTCAATGTATGACTCCTGGAAGAAGATGAAAGCTTTTGTATCTTGTCTTTTTTAGATCACTACTTCTTCACATATCATCTAGGACAGTCTCTAGAAATTATTGCATTTCTGTCTTGTGGCATCTTTTGAGTATCGTCTAATGTATAGCAATGTGTTGTTGTGAATGGAACTTCACACAACAGTGTTATTGTATTGGAACTCAAGAAAGGCTTACTCTTGTTGTGCTTTGATACTATTACATATTGATTACTCTGGGAGTGTAAGCTCTGCCACTGCTCATATGTATTCTTTCCCTAAAACTTCCTCCTCCTCTATTGACTGTGTTGCTCATTTGATGATAGTTGCTACTCGTTCTGCATGACTATATTGTTACAAATCTATACTTTTCAAAATAAAGATTTTTTCTTCATGTAGTTGTATTTTTTGCAGTCTCTCCCAAACACTTTCATTGAAATGATAGACTTCAAGCTTCATCCTGACAATTGTATTATCAAGGCCTTCCTAATTTCTGAATGAAATTGTTGAATGATTACTACAATCCATAAAAACATCAAGTATATGCAAGGCTGTAGTAATTATCAAGTGTATGCACTGTGTATTCAAAGAATTTAAAGGAAGTAGCAACATTAACATTAATCCCACATTCCTCAAAGAAGAACAACCTCCATGGTAATCGTTTGTAAGACTATCCCTTCCTTTATTGATTGCGCCATGTATTGCTATTGTCAACATGAAAGTCCTGTAGCATATATTTTAAACTTCAAGTCATGCCTCTATGATCTTGTTAACTCCTTTTAAAATAAGAGAAGATGTGGACTTGTTCTGCATAATGATGTTGTTACAGATTACTCTGTTATGTCTCTTTATCTTAAGATGCAATAATGCTGCTCTGTTATCATGTTAACTATTCTCTTGAATCTCTGGATGGACTATGTATGTGCTTTGAAATTGAAAGAAACAACTTAATTGCTTATTGTCTTGTTCTCCCCTCAGCATAACGGGCTCAATGCCTCCTCAAAATGTGAATATAAATGAAAGGTAGAGCTGAAACAAGAGATGATAAATGAAATCAATGCTCTCTTAATATATTTCTTCAATTATTCCTTTAAATGATGAGCAAAAGATAATTGCTCAGTCTGTTTTACCATGCTGAATTAGACTTCTTGATGACAGTCCTAGATGATGACTGTTTCTTTGATGCTTGATGACTCTCATATATGAACGTTGAATGAGAGAATACCTTCATACCTTCTTGATATGTTGGGCTCGACCCTTGTGGGAGCTTGTTTTGCCCCACATATCTAATGAAAATAATCTCGAACATGATGAACCTATTCCTGCGGCTTGTGTGAGATTTCAGTGTTTTTACAAAATGAATAAAAAGCATTATTATGCAGATTTTCAATTTTTTGTTTCAAATACTTGCACAATAAAACTGTAATTCAGATGTAATCTGATCTTTATGATGAACAATGAATACTTTAGTGGAAAAACTTGAAAATTTATGTACCTATCAATGATGAATTCGATTCAGCTCTACCTATTTGAGCTTGTACTGAAAAATAGGTAACAAATTGGCGACCTCTGCGGAGTGTTTGCCTGCTAAACACAATAGACCAGTTTATAACTTATCCATTGGGCATGGATTCCTTTCTTTTCTTTATTTTAACTTAGAAAACCGTAACTCAGCTTCAAACACACAAACTGAAAGAAACTATTGCAATTCATTTGAAGACAGAATCTGAAAAACCAGGTGCAACAACTGCACTTTATTGAAAACAAAACAATACTGGAATGAAAATGTGCCATGAGGCACTTATTGATAGAAAAACCAAAAATTCTACCCTACCCTACACTAACCAATAGTGTTAGTGCTCAGACATGACCATTCACTGGTTGTGAAAAATAGCTTCCCTTTCTTAACAACAGAGGATGCTTCAAATCCATAAGATTAATCAAAAAGAAGTATATACATTTGATTAACTGTTGCTCCTTCTGGTCAAAAATTGTTGTCAGCATAGTTTGGATCATCATAAAAAGCATACCTTCCTTATCTGATTGATCATTAAAGATGATAGTCTAAGGCATATAAATAAGATTAACTTGTTGCTGCTCTTGGCACGTTGCAATCACATGCCTTGGCAGAATTATGACTTGTGGTAATTCTGTAGACTCTTCATATGATAAATACCTAATTGAACACCCCTTTGAAGGGATAAAGCTTGGCCTCTTACTATTGTCTTCATGTTTATAAACTGTTGGCACTCCATCTTGTTGATTAGACTGCTCCACTTGCAGTGTAAGATTTTCCTCCTTCCTTCTTGTTACCTCAATTTAAATCTGATCTGAAAGAGATGTTGATCTGTCATTAAGTAATGAAGGAATGACTACTTCTTTCACCTGAAAAGGATGATCATATACTGTTGGTTCATATGGCATCAAACTGTCATCAATGTTAGAGCAAAAGACCTCTATTATGCCTAAAAACACATTTTCATCTAACTCATAACCTTGCATTAAGTCCAAATGAGTGTTATCGTTTAGTTGCTCCATACCAAGAATAGATGCTACTATGCATGTGATATCCTCATTTTCATCAACAAATTGAGGAAGTTCATCAAATAAATTAGAAAAATTCTGAGATTCACTTTCGATTTTCTCTACATGAAAATGTTCAATTTGCTCCCGTTTGTCATCTAAGCTTGAAACAAAGGATTCAAGGTCATTCCAAAATGAATACTCATCAGATCTTTCTTCATCCCTTGATAAAAAAGGAGTGGTTTTTACCTCATGAACCGTCCTTTCCTCATGTTCGTTTTCCTCTTTCAGTGCTCGAAGAATTGATTATTACATTAACAGTCTTCAATCAACAACTCAACAGATTGTTTAACCTCTTCCTGCTCATCCAGCTCAATAAAAGAAGGGAGTTCATCGTATAAAAACATGAAATCATTGTGTTTGATACCTTTTTCAAGCTCCTCAACTTGTTGTCTTGATTGATCATGTTCGTTCACCTCCTATTGCAAGTCTACTTTGCTAATGGTATCAGGACATGCATGTGTATGTTGGCTCTCTTGAGATGACTGTTCATGAAGAATCATAGCTTGATTTGTTACCTATACTTGTCTTTGCAATAGAAGAGGATTTTTGAAACATGGAATGGAAGCCTCTTGAACTAGATTTGGCATTTTGAAGTCAAGATGCTTAGTCCAAGAAGGCCGCCATGGTCGTTTAGTACCTTGATGATTTGGTTCAGGCTCTTGATATGATTGAAAATGAGGGTTCATGGGCTCCTATAGGGACTGAGCTATTGAAATAGAGGGAACATGAGGAATCTCTTGAATTTCTTGAAGGAAAATAGGCTCTTCATGTGGCTAGTCTTGAGGATTAACAAATTCAAGTTGTACCAGCATAGGCTCTTGTATTGGTAAAACATCTCTAAAACTTGGAACCTTGATTTTAAAAGGGTTAAGAGACTCACTTTGCTTGAAACTTGGAAACTTAAAATTATGAACCTCTTCCTGAACAAGCTGATGTGGAATATAAGGAGCTACTTGGACCTCATGCCTCTGTATTTGAGCAAGCAAATGCTTCATCTGCTCCTCTTTTGTTGCTAACTCCCTTTTGAGCTTTTCTTCAAACTATCTTCTTTGTGTCTCCAATTCCTGCTCATGAAGGTAGGCCTAATAATCTAATTTTTGTTGCTGCAAATCAAGTTCATGTTGCCTCCTGAACTCTTCTATCTCCTCTGTGATGTCTAACAATATGTCCTTCATTTCCTTCATGTTATTTTTCATATCATCAACCTCTTGGAGTTGATTGTGAACATATGAATATTGATCTAAAGGCTAAGCAGGGGTGGGTGGGAGGTAAGCATGTTGAGCATGCTGATAGGCTGATGTTACATGGCTATTTGGGATAAAACCAGCAGCATGATTGGCTTCATATGGCTGATAGGGTGATTGGTTGATAGGATTTTCATGAAACGAAAGTGGGTATACATGCTGACTATGAAAATATTTCATTTCTACTCATATAAATGCTGAAAATAAGAGTATTAAGCTTGTAATTGAAACATACCAGCACTGGACTTGTTGAAACCAGTAAATATGCTCGGAGTCGCCAGATATAGACTATAACCTCTGAAAGGAAAAATACACTATTGTATATAATAGGACAACAGCTTCAAACTCATGAATTCTTTCTCTGAAGTGATCTTCAGAGTCCCACCGGGCGTGCCAAAAATTGTTGTCAATCAGATTCCACCCGAATGCTTGAATGGTTAAATTCAGCGATCTATTGAAACATGGGAACTTTCTTCAGGCTGTGGGTATTCCTATGGCGAAGATAGACCTCCATATTCTAGGTTGGTTCATGTATGGTGATCAATTAGGTACTTGAATGATTTGCTTTGAGAAAAGGGTAAGAAAGACTAAACTGAATGTATGGACTAAAACTAAAACATCGATGATGTACCTAAATGATGGTGTTGCATGCAACTTGTTTCACAATTACACTTCAATAATCCTATTCACACAACTAAATCTAAACAGTTTAACCACATAAATAATTTATATGAAGGCTTGACTGTATTACCATCTTTGAAGGAAAAGAACATCTTCACAACTAAAATAGTAAAGTAAGCCAAATGCATAACATACAACCTGTGGAATCAAACTTGATTGTATACAAGCACATATGAAATGAGATACAGAAATAAAGGTTTCTGGGATTAAACACGATAGATTCCTTATCAAGTCATTCACACAGCATGACACCTGAGATTTTGAATGCCAACACTTTAGCATACTGAAAGGTAAAAGGAAAGCTCTACAAATTTAATGAAACTTGATTAACCTGTAATAATTTGCTACTGTATTAATCTGTAAATAAAGTTGAGTTACATGATAATTCAATTTGTAGAATGCATAGGCTAAAAAACAAGAACTAGAGGAAAAAGATAAACTTTTCCAATATATACAATGAGAACGCACTCCAAAGTGCATGAAAATGAAACTGAAAGTCAATTTCAGTATAGAAATGATAACTCCAAGGTGAAACCCGAGCAAAATAAAATATCTCCAAGAGAAGAGCTCAAACTCATGCAAAAATGAGTGAACTCAGTCTCAAACTCGCAGTCACAATGCATATAACTGATCTGTAACTCAAACTGAATTGGAAATCTGAAGATGTGGGCCAAAACATGCAAAATCCACCTTGTTTTTATCAACTCACCCATGCACATCGGAACTCTATGTGTAAATTAATCATGTATGAGTGCTAACC
>VDFB02097108.1:0-17442 GCA_007258455.2 Sequoia sempervirens
TCTCAAAGGAAGAATTCATGCAGCAATTTGTTCAGGTTCCTCCCGCTACTCTTCCTGCAGCTGAAGGCTTTAGCCTTTCTCCTGCAGCGTTACCGTAATTTTCAAAAAAGCATGCCCATAATAAAGGTTTTCTTTTTAAAAAGGAACCCCCTTTTTCTCCATTTTCATTTATCGCCCCTATCTCACTTCTTTATCTTCCATCCATCCATCCCATCCATCCATTCCATCCATTCAACTCATCCACCCACGTCACCCATCCACTTCATCTGTCCGCATCAACCTTAATTAAGATATCTTTCCCACTTGTCAATTCATGCGAGTCATCTTTCTTCACGCGTGCGATTACCAATTATCAAAAGGTCGCCATATCTTTTCTTATCACATATTTGATTTTATTTCATTCTATTCATTTACTGTTATGCATGTACCAGTCATTATTTCTCAAATCTCTACCTTTTCTTTAGTACATGTGAGGACACATGTCATACTTTAAGTAGGGGGCGGGGTAATCCATCTTTTAAAACCTATCTTTTCGCCGTTGGCATAACTGCACAAATAACCTTTCTTTAATACTTTTCTGGTACTTTTCAAATATGATCGCATGTCCTTCTTTATTGCATGTTTTTCTTGTAAACTATGATTAAGACTGCTTGTTCGAAAAGTTTATTTTTGGAAAAAAGAAAGAAATGTGACGGCACGACAAAAGAAAAACAAGAGCAGAAAGGGAAACAAATAATTTGAATCTTCAGCAAGGAATTGAGTTCAGCTAAGAAAAATTACAAATATGAATTAGTCCAGGTTGGTGCGACATGAGCCTGTAGCTCATGAATTGTTATTGCAAAATCTACAAACAGTCCACGCATTCAGCCTCTATGGATGGTTAAATTATTTCTTGAGCTTAAATGATTTTGATGAGGAGGTTGCTGGAGAAGTTTTGAGAACCCTTTCTGAAGGGGAAGCCACTGTATGGGGTCTAATGGTTGTTGCAACTGAAGACATAATTGATGGAAATGCTTAGGGCTTTTTGGCCATTGGAATTTTTGAGACCTTTGCAGCTACAAGGGCTAAGTTTTTGTTACTGTGATGGACCTCACGGAAGTCTCAGCGGGGTGCAAAGTGACATGCATTATCGTTGCCTCCTCCTTATTCAGAGTATGCTACTTACATAATCAGGTATTTAACCTATGAAGGTCGTTTCTCCTACCTGCATTCTCATCATTTCATATTATTAAGCCATATGAGGCATGGGTTAGTTGTAAATGTTCCAAATTTTTTGTTAAAATTTTTAGAACAAAGTGCCCATGGAACTCAACAGGGGAAAGACAATTCTGTCGCTCATCATGGCCTTATTAAATTACTAATTGAGCACTCTTTGAGGGATGTCTCACCTCTCTCCTAGCAACAATTTATTGCCCAAAAGAGTTTGCAAATTCTACAACCCCCTAGGGTACTTACCCCACGGCCTCAAAGAAAGAAGAAAGAAATTGCATCTACCAGTAGAACAGGGCAAGGGTCATCTACTCCTGTAGCACCTGGTCCTGCAGCTTTCACACCTGAATCCTCTGCTAGGGTACAAACTAGGTTTGCCACTAGGAGAGAGAAGGGTAAAACAAAGGCAGAAGGGTCCCCTGAATCTGACCCTCGTTCTCAGAAAAGGCAATACTCCTCTCCTGCAACACCTTCCTCTGCAGCCGTTTCTCCTACAGCAACACCTGTTGCTATTACTAGTTCACCGTCATCCTCTGGTAGGGCAGAGCCCTCTAAACAAACAAGAAAGAGGAAAGCTACCAGAACACCTCCTGCAGCCGCATCAGTGCTAAGAAGGGTTTCCACAAGGAAACAATTTAAGACCTCCCCTGCTTCACCTCAACCGGAGGTTATTGTGATTTCAGAAGGGTCTGTTGAGTCTGAATTTAATGTTTCACAGAACGTGTCCGAGGATGTTGCTCAGAGTTCATTTGTTCCTGAAGAGGAACAAATTGAAGCAAAAGAAACAGGGCATAATGAGCAAGGGTTACCAAATCTTGATGATTTGGCTACTGCTGCTATGCAATTTTTGGAGGAAGCACAGACTTCTCCACTGCAGCAACAAGAAGAATTTATCTTGCAGCAAGAGCAAGAACAGACTGAACAATTGAATGTGCCAAGTGAAACTGTATTTCACCCTGCAGCCTGTAAAGCCATTGTTGTGTATAAGAGGATGTTTTTAATTGAGTTTCTGGAATATGTTAAAGCTAATTGGGAAATAGTTACATTGCAAACCCTGACTTTCCAACACATAGCCCAGACTAACATGCAACAAAGTCTATGGGAAGAAGAAAAGAGGAAATTGAAAAAGAAAATTGAAAGTCAGAAGCAAGAAATTGCTGAGTTGAAAGAAAAAATGGACGAAATGTTAAAAGTGACTGGTCAGATTATGGAATGTAGACCACCACCCAGAGTTTATGCTTTGTGCCTTAAAGAACTGTTTTTATGGTTTTAATTGATGAGAATTTCCAGAAACCAAGATCCTATAATTCATACTGCCAAAGAATTTTATGAAGCATACCAGCCAGCCCCTAACTGGTTAAGGAATTCTCTATGTGAATTCTATTTGCATGGCTTTTTAATACCACTTGAAACAGAATGGAATCCTCTTCTATACATTGGTGATATTCATTTGAGAGCATTTATGTCATGGGCAGCAAATAAAGCAAATTATGGTAGGCAGTGGGAAACATATGAGGAAGCTGAGAAAATAGAGCCTGTTCCATTACGCTCTCAAAGTTCAAACCCCCATGCAATGTTGAAAGATTGGTTTGCTCTGACATATGGTATTAATAATGTTTCAGCTAGAGAGAAAATATTTGATATCAGAAAACAAGTATATGATGAATTCCAGGCACAACAATATTCATTTTGGAGACTGGCATACACTAGAAGTGAGAAAAGATGGGAGAGATTAACTATTGGGTTAAGAAAGTCAGAACCACATGGTCCCCTAAATTTCACAGTAGCTCTCAAACAAACCAGCAGATATATTCAATTGGGACTTCAAACAAAATTTGAACTGTGGCTACCACTGACATTCAGACCCCCTGTGCTAATGTGGCCCCTCTATCCTCCACCCGGGGCTACAAAATCTTAACAATGAATTAGGAGCCGAAGGTATATGAAGGTGTCGAAATTCGAGGAGGATTTTTGTACAAGTTTGGAAATCCATTCGAGTCATGGTACCCGACTTGAGGAGGAAACCACTAGGAAAATTTAATGCTGGATGACCCGACATTAGGCTAAGAAAGAGGCATTGATGAGCTTAAAATGTGTTCATAAATTGGATGTTATGATAAAAACTTTTAGAAATGCCTATACTTTTGTTATTTCATGGTTGTTTAAACTTTGTTAAAACCTTTTATTGGGATATCCTGTAGCAAGATACTTTTATATTCCTGCAGCTCATTATGTTGACTTGATTGCATTTATTGCCCCGTTGACTCCCTAAAATGACTGGTATATCATATATAGTTTTTGAATGATGAAGTAGATTTAATGTGTGATTAATGAATAGATATCGTGTATGTGCCATATGCATTTTCTTTTGCATATGTTACCTTTTGTTTCACAGGTTTTTGAAGAATGATCAAGTCAAGTGCAGCCGATCTCGGCCTTGCAGCAAAGTCCATTTCCTGCACGACTTCGAGGGAGCTCCGGCGAAGACTCTTTGACTGAAACCATGGGAAAAATTTTAATATTGATCAATCTAGAAAGAGTGGGCTGAATTCTCTTTGGATCGAGTTGAACGCATAAATTCATTATGAAGTTTGTTCCTTGATTCAGGGATATACTTTACTTCCACATCTTTCTTTGATTGGGTTAGTTAGTTGGTTGCTCTCCTATTTTTAAATAAAGTTCTCCTTCTGTGCGAGAGAGAAGGGGAGAGAAGAAAAAGATGATAGTTAGAGTAAGATAGAAACAAAATAGCAGATATCATGTAAGAATTAATATGATAATGAAAGACAGAGTCTGTTTGACAAGAGACAGAGTTTTTTGTTAGTCTCCATATCAACAAAACAATGTATATCATTCTGTTTTCATGAATAAAGTTCAATGAAGTTATGAGTTTAGCATCTGCGTAATTAGTAGATGCTTGCTAAGGGGGCCCACTTAGTAAGTATCTATAGCTAGTTAGTTAGTTGTTCTTTTCTGTTGATCTTCAGTTAGCTTTCATCTTTGAAGTTTTCATACAAACTCAGTCTTATAGTGCTCCTGCAGCATAGAGAGTCCATCCCCTTGACTGTTCCTGCAGCATAAAGCCAGTGCATAGTTTGTGTTTCAGTCGTAGTTGTTATGGTTTCTATCGTAGTCAAGTTAAAGAGTTTTGCATTACCTTCTTGTGGTGTAGATAGAATTCCTTTCCTAAATGTATTTCTGCTAAGATTTGACCGAAACTAGTTCCTAGTGCATATATTTTTCCGTGCCATTTAAAATATACATCCCCTTGGTTTGAAAAGAGTAAATGAATGTCCTGTGAGAGGAGGTATTAGTCACCTGTCGAGAATGTCCAATTCCCGAGGAAGGGTTTCTTGTGACCTTCTTAATCCTTTTGGTGGCGACCAAGGAGATCTTTCAATGGTCTCTTATTACAGTATCTTAAGGAGTCTAAAATCCCTATGGCACTTGAACAGGCTTATACTGGTGCCTATGAAGGTCATTTTGGAGGATGGTTGTTAGTGCAAAAACTTATCTGTATGGGTTATTACAGAGCAATATGGAGAAAGATTGCTTCACTTATGTTAAAAAATGTTGAAAATTTCAAGAACATAGCCATTTAATCAATGCTCCTACTGTTGAATTTTGTGCCCAAGTTCTCATTTGGCATTTTTCAGTATGGGGATTGGATATTATTTGTAAAATTTTACCTCCCTCTTCTGTTGGACATACATTCATCATCACTGCAACAAAGTATTTTACAAAATGGGTGAAGCTATTCTCTCCATTCTACAATTGTTGAAGTAATTTGTTGTTTCATATTGGAACAAATAATTGCTTGCTTTGGAATTCCCTTACACAATCATTTCAATAATGGAACTCCATTTAAGAATAATGAAGTTAAGGAATTTATTGAAATGTTCCATATTCAACATCGCTTTTCCACACCATATTATCTACAATCGAATAGACAAGCTGAAAATACTAACCAGATTCTGGAACAAATCCTCAAGAAAACTGTCAATAAACATCATAAACATTAGCATACACAATTATATTATGTGTTTTGGACTTATCAAACAAGTGTTAGATCATTCACGGGAACTAAACCTTATAACCTTGTTTATGGAACTGATGCGATCGTGCCCTTGGAGTTAGAAATTCCAACATTGCAAGTTTCTCTCCAAGACCTTATTAATGATAACACTTATAAAGATCAACAATTACATCAACTTGAGATGCTCGACAAGCAATTTATTAACACTCTTGAACATCTCCACACCCACATCAAATAATTACAATGAAGACACAACATAGGTAATCCCTCGATCATTTTGTAAGGGAGATTTTGTTCTTATTGAAAATCAATGCAATACTAGTGCTGACAATGAAGATAAAGATAAATTCAGCCCTAATTGGGTGGGACCTTACATAGTTGCTACCAATTATGGTTCTGGTGCTTATCTCTTGAAACAACTTGATGGAACATCCCTTAAGGAACCTATGAATGCCACACATTTGCATCAGTATTATCTCTGACCTATTTGAATAGTGCGATTGATAAATAAGTGTTGTTTAAAGTTATTTTATAGTATTCTTAAAAACTTTCACATTGCTTCATTCTTGACAACTAATTTTGTGTTTGTCTTGGACACTAAGGTAATTATTTTAATTCATTTTATAATTAGTTTAGGAATCATACTATTCACCTTTGTGTTATGTTAAGTTAAATCCTTATATGAGATATAGGTGTGTTTAATTTAACATATTCTCTTCTAATCATCAATGTTGTATCTACAATAAAAATGTAATATGTTTTAAACTAAATCACATTAATCATGTTCAATGATGTAGTCATTAATTCAATAATTTTACCATAAGCCATTTAATTAATCACATTACATTCACAATACACAAAAAGAAACACATCATAATAACATCAAATGCGCATGTCTATATATATATATCAAATTTTTATATACATCTCAATATCATATATAAAGTCATAGAGGTCTATGAGAGCTAGACCCCTCAGGCTATGGTACTCATAAGCCGGTCCCTAGATGTCATGAGATGGTTGTGTGTGACTGTGACTATGAACTACCGAACCTGAGTGCAAACTACATACCATGTACTCAACCAATGACCACAAGCCACTTCTCTTCCATCTGATCCCTCTCCGCTCCTATCTGTATTAGCTTTGCATGCAGTCTCTCAACCTCTGTTGAGGTCTGTGATGTCTATATTGCACTCTCAGCTTGACAGAGTCATCTCCTCACACTCTTGTACGCTACCAATAACCTTGTGAAAGGTTTGAATGACTCTAGCTCCTCATCCACAATTAGGGGGAGCATAGTCAGGATCCATCTCCTCCTCATCAATGGATGCAGGCACTATCTCCATGACAACTTGATTATAGAACTCTTGCTAGTCTCTCATTGCTCCTGCAAGATAGACAATGTACACAATTAGTACAAATTATCATGATATATACATATAAACAAAGCATAAAATACTAAAGTACATGTGTAACATCAAATGTCATCACCTATGTCTCCAGTCGAATGAGGAATGTCAACCTCATCCTCTTTGGGGGGCATTGAGGATGTTCTAGTCTCTCTCTAACTTTGAGTGCTAATGTCTGTTGTAGCTACTGCACGTGATCTAGTATTGTAAGTGTGTGAGGACTCTCCATGCTCATGTTGATCCTCAATAGCTACCTCATCACCGTCACTTAGGGGTGGCTCCTCTTAATAATAATATTCCTCTTCATAATCCTCCTCATCCTCCTCATCCTCTCCTCCATCCTAGTCCTCATAATCAGGATCGGCCTCAAACTGGTACGCCTCATCAATAACATCTATAAAAATATTTGTTGGCCTATACCATACCTCCTTTGCTATCTCGTTTGGCTCATATCCCTCATTTGGTGCTAGTCTCACATCATCTATAGGGAAGTCCATGGGGAACATAAGAGTTAGTCTTGCAAATGACCACCACTCCTCATGCTCATTTGTGTTACTAACATCATTAGTGTCGAATGCTGGTGGCTGGTCGTAATCTAAATCATTGGAATCACTCTCATGAAAAAAATCTATAGTCAACCCAATAGTATCACCTAGCCTCCAGGCACTCCACACTAATCATCTAATGAAAGGGAATTCCCTCGATGGTGTCTGCACCTATCCAAACAATCGCATGAATTAACCATAGTAGAAAGGTCGTACAACATAGTCATGCCTCCTAGCTAGAAACCTATCCATTTGCATCCTTCGTAGCCATCCTATTGGATCTGGCCACTACAAAGTGAGTAAATAAAGTCCCCACAAGATAACATCCTCCCCGAAATCGATAAAATCTCACCCTCCAAGTGTAAATCCCCATACTACCACAAGCATCATAGAGGATAGTCTAATGCTCATGGATATCTTGTAGCTATAGCACAAGGGAATCCAATAGGCCGGGTACATGTGATATGCTCAAGGCACCACACTTGTAGAAGCATGTAGTGCACCATACTGTCAATCTCTCAAAACACAAACTAACCAAGATCATAGTACAAGTGTGCTAAAATGCAGTGGCCCCAAGCATAGACTATCCTCTTCTCATACATCCCTTGTATCAAATGTACTAGTCTTCCATCCAAGTGTGTTGCTCATCCATCTGGATTGAGAACCAGAGCCACTATGTGCATCATAATCCATCTAAAACTTAGAGCTCACAAATATAGAAGCATGGGAATATTGATCCACACTCTAATCCGCTCATCGTGTCCCGATCCACCTAAACAATATTGCATGTCCCTCTTCTTCCCCTAGAATGATTGCTCCCCATGGAAATATATCCACTCTCATAGAATAGGAACTCAGAGAATGTGGTGTACATCCTGAGCGTGAAGGTAATTTCCCCGATGGGAAGATGAAATGTACAAGTATCAACATCCCAATGCTTGTATAGAGCCATAAGCATGGGTCATGGTATCTCATAGGAGGTGTAAGATATGCCCAATAGATACCCATAGATTGTAAATGCTCTATCTCCGATGTCGATAGCGTTGGCACATGATCTCTTAGAAATGTGAGCTATCTTCCCCCTAGCCATTGTTGTGACTGTGCGAGAACCTATCAAAATCATCACAACACACTCTAAATTTCATCTAAATTCTTCAATTTTGACATATTTCATCATGAAAGTGTGCTAAAGTAAATCTAGTGTGCTTTTCTAATGGCCCTAGATACTTTAGAACCCTTTTTAGGACATTTTGCAAAGAAACAAGACATTTCACAAAGAAATGGGACAATTTGTGAAGAAATGCGACACTTTGCAAACAAAAGGGACACTATGTGAACAAATGGGACACTATGTGAACAAATGGAACACTTTACGAAAAAAGGGGACATTTTGCAAAAAAAAATTCCAAGACCCTAAATTAACCTATCGATGCATTGAAATCATTAAATTAATATCAAATCACATGGAAATAGTTGCAGAATTGACTCACCTCATAATATATCTCGTCGTGCGCCACTTGCTCATGAAGATCATCCAACCACAAAGGTGTATAATCCCGTCTACTCAACATTTTCTTCTCTCACTCATCACTCTCAATCTACATGAAGGTAAAATTAATAGTAAGTGACACATTACTTTCTTGTACTTCTTTTCATCCATTTTCACCTCTTTTTACTCTTACGCACTAACATAGGGTTATTATCCTTTTAAACAATTCATAAAGTATATATTCTTCAAATCAACATAACGGGTGCTAGGGTAATCCATTTTTTACGTTGTTTAATGCTTTGGAACTATGCTTCTACACTTGACATTATCCTTCATCTATTATTATGTGGCATGGTACTTGGAAATGACCTACAATATGATGCTTCTTGTTTGATGTGGCTAGATTGTTACCTTGATTCCACCTCCATAAAGCAAGCGAAATCAAGGGGAGACATGGGTCAAACCACAATAGTGGTTTACAAATTTTATGAGGAAGGAAATTTCATTTATCTTCCTTCCCCCAAACTCAAAGGGTTCGGTTGAACTCAATGGTTTGGCCAAAATACCTTTTACATGTTATTTGAACCCCAAAAAATAAACAAAGAAATCATATTTTTAGGGGTTGGAATTGAACATCACAATTCAACAAACCCCACTCAAAATAAGACCAAAAAAATGAACTTGTCACTATCATTTCCTTTTACGCTTTCCATGTACTTTATGCATGCGTGAGCGATTGAGCGGACAATGTGAAGACAACAAATGGTGAACAAACTCGACTTCATCTCTCCAGCAAACGCAAACTCAACTTCGTCTCTCCAAATTTCATCAACCCAACTTGCATATCGAGCACCAAGTTTGTCAAATTCAAATTTCGTAGAGTTCAAAATGCATTTGTTTGTTGAATTTCTAAACCCTAAATGCAAAAAATTTCAAATTTGTTGAATTGAAACTACATTTGTTTGAAAGTTTCTAAAGCCTTTTCAACATACACTATTTCTATGATACATTTCTACTTTGTCAAAAAATTAACATGCCCTTTCTATGCTTCCACATTTTGCATACATTTCTACCAGGGCACCTACAATTTATTTGAGGCATTATATCAAGCAGTTCATTAACAAATTTATTTGAGGCATTATATCAAATAGTTCATGGTAATTTTTGATGGAGTATAATAGAAATAGTGTTTCCATTGTATGCACCATATATCAAGCAGTTCATTAACAAATTTATTTGAGGCATTATATCAAACAATTCATTGTAATTTTTGATGGATTATGATAGAAATAGTGTTTCCATTGTATGCACCCTATATCAAATAGTTCATTAACAAATTTATTTGAGGCATTATATCCAAAACACTATTGGAAATTTATTTGAGGCATTATATCAAATAGTTCATTAACAAATTTATTTGAAATTATATCAAATACTTCATGATATAAAGTTTAGGGTGCATACAATGGAAACTTGGATAAAATTCTTCATATTTTGCCTTTGAGTCTTATGACATTACTCCAAAAATGGTTGGTGAACTAAATGTATGAATCAAAGAATAAATTTAGAGGAAGAAACTAGATTGTTTGAATGAAATGTGTAATAAAATAGTTCTATTAGGATTAGAAGGAATGAAGGTATTATTAAATTTTTCTAGTATTAGGAAAATATAAAAAATAATAATCCACTTTACTATATATATATATATATATATATTTAAAACTATTCTTCATATATCCATGTTAAAACTATTAAAATTAAATTACATACCAAATCAATTTTAAATTTGTACAAAGAAATGATGACTTTGACTAAGAGCGAATATTTAAAATATAGCTATCCTCTTTGCAAAATCCAATTTGATTTGAGATATTTATGGACAAAAATATGGATGAGCATGAGGTAAGTAAGAAAGAATAACCTTAATTTATATCTTCCCTCATCAAATAATTTCACGTTTAAAGAGTTTCTTAAGGCATATCCAATTATGAAAAACTATTATATACTTGAACATATAACTATATTAAAGTATATCATGAATAGAAATTGAAGGGATAAAATTATATCACTAAAAACATACATAAATCATAGAAGTAAATTAATTAATATAAAGGAGATTCAAGTGGTTGGATAATTTTTCCAAGGGTGGAAGAGGGTTAAGAAGCAACCATCAAATAAATATAATATTTTAAATACTAAAAGAAAAATATATTTCTCCCTGCTCTAAATTCAAGTGGTATTCCTTCTAAGATGATAATAATTGAAAAAGAAGAAAATAATCATTATGAAGATCAAGTACCATTGATAAGTTTTAAGAGATCAAATAAAATATTCAACAACAAAAGAAAAAAGAGAAAATAGTTAATGCTAAAGAAACAACTACAACCAAGCTACTATGTTAATAAATTATCCTCTTATGTAGTCTTCATTTCCCTATAAATTGTGGCCTCCTTGTACAAATTAGCTATTGATCACCATAGTGAAACAAATTTAACATTTTGAAATGGTTAAACATTATTATTATTTTTATTTGTATAAGTATAATTATTATGGGGTCATTTCTCCTCTCCTACTCTTCCTAATAAGGTTCTATTTTACAAGCCTCATATAAATGTTAGGGTTCTAACTTCTAAAAATTGAATAGTGTCAACTTAATCTCATTAGACAATGCTCCCCTAGTATTAATGGGGCCAACTTTTTATCTATCAAACTTGGCTATGTTTACATTGAATAAGAATTTGATACCTTTATCCTTATACTTGAACTAAGATATCTTGGCTCTAATTTTAGTCCTTTTATCTAAAAATTATTCGTGACATATCCATTCATGTTTAGTTTTAATCATTTATTATTGCAATTAATTATTACAAGGAGATTCTTGAAGCTTGTATTCCATCCCCACCATTTTTATTCTAAATATTTGACATTTTCTTTCAACTTAAAGTCTAAATTTTATCCTTAATGCTATACATATTTTTCAAGGATAACACATATTCATTATATTTCACTAAATGTGTTCGGGCATAGAAGAAAAACCTTCAATATATCTTTAAGATAACTTTGATACCATCAAGATAATCCCACCTTTCATTGCATTAATATCAAGGTTAACTAACCCTTCCTCTTTACATGCTTTTCAATTAGAGTATCCTCTAGTAAAAATAGCAACATTAATAGTGTGGTTATCAAAGAGTGTCTAGGGATGCACACATCACTATTATTAATAAATTATAAGATTGTAAGAAATGTTTATGGAAGAAATAACTATCTAATAGAGAATATAATGTATTAGTACATATCTAACTATTACATATTTTAAATAAAGCCCCTTTAAAATCTATCTTATTGCCATTTAATGAGTTAACTAGGTTCAAAATTATTTTCATCTTATTCCCCCAAAATTCATCACCTTTACAACAAAACTTGATTTCATCTAATTTATCTTATTTATTCTCAAATCATATTAAAATCACCACCTTAAACTCTAAGAAATATTTGGTAGCTTATTTATTTTATCTTCATTTAGAAAAGGGTGTGAAGGGAATTTAGAACCTTTTAAAGTTTCTTTCAAAATAACTAGGAAGATTTTATTCATTGCCTTTCTTGTTGCTTTTAGGATTAAAGTGTTATGAATTTTGTGCCTTCATTCTTAAAAATTCTTATATCAACTCATTTAGCATTTACATGATCTTTTTATATGGGAAAGGTCAGCATACAATGAGGTAGACACTTTCCATTTTTTGTATTCCCTAATTAGGTCTTTCTAGGGAAACTTTTAGTCTTTCAAACACCTTACAAAAATATGATAAATGTGTGTGATTTTTTCTTTTACTCTATAAATTTTTGATGTTTCTTGGATATATAATTGAGATGATTCACTCATAATGTACAATGATAAAAATTTAGTATCTATGAAAGAAATATTTTTGAGACATCAAACTACCATTCTACATAACTCTCACATGGAAATAAGAATATTATTTTATTTTAACTAAAGAAATTGTGTGTACTCTATCTTGAAAAGTACTAATTAATTTTGAATTATATACTTATAATTTAAAATAAGAGCATCCTTTGTAACATGGAATAGATAGGTTAATTTTAATGAAATAAAATATGTTTTTATATTAAGAAAAATTTACAAATATATGGAACTCATACATTGAGAAATTGACTAAGATGTAACTATGTATGAGAATTAAGATGCTCAAATAATTTATATACCTTCTTTCAATAATTAACATTAGAAATTAATACTTGGATCATATTGTATACCCACCTCTCAATGGTCTTAGAATGGATGCGTTTAGATGGAGAAGGATTTCAAAGGCTCATGGTACTTGTGGACCCCTCAAGGCATGATATATAACACACACATGAAACTTTATTTAGCAAAATTTGGTCTTTAGTTGTTGGCTTCTAGTATGAATGTTATCTATAAAGGTGGAATTCTTAGTTGAGACTCTCAATCTTCCATTGTTGGTTTCAATTAACGGAGTTATACAATATACCATTAAAGCATTTCTAATGTTAATTATTCAAAGAGGTTTTTGTTTCATAAGAGAAGATTACCTATGTTCACATATTCCAAGGCATGTTATTATCCACAATGCATGACACTTCTTCACACATCTCTACCAAGTTCTAAGCAGGATAGAATCGTCATTTTCCATTGAGGGAGATTGATGATTTAAAAGAAAATATCATGCCATTTCTTTTCTTGAGAAGTCATGTTTGCATTCATGATTTGCAACTTTCATCTTCATCCAAAAAGAAATTATGTTATCGTTATGTGCCTGATGTTAAAAAAAATCAAAACCTTCATTTGAGCATGATCGTCAACACAAAGGTAAATGAGTGGAAACAAAAGAAAGCTCAGTTAATGGCTTTCAGCATGTTGGTGGAAAATATTCATCTTTTTGAAAGTGGCTTCCTAGCTTATCAGTCTTATGTTTAGTAAGGTTTTGTAATCTCCACTATGTTATGTATTCGGGTCACGAGTATATCTAGTATGATGTCTTCTTTTGGGTATTTTGGGTGCATAAGAGAATGTGCATATGTACTAATGTATTCAACCAATGTGCTTTTGTAACATTGTAATCAGACAATTGGTCATTTGTACTAGGACCTCACTAGTCTTTTTGATATTTTGTAAAATTTGTTACTCGGACTGCAACTGGGGGTTTTCTTGCTGGTTCTTTCCCGCCAGTATGTCCGCCTGAACCAACTATATGTAAAATATTATATATAAATAAAATTATGAGTGATCTCCCACTTTTGCTTAAAAAAAAGTTCTTGTAAATGTCCACATCTTTTTCCTTGACACAGTTGCTATTTCTTAAAATATTTCTTATGATTTTTCATAATGTTGGTCAATACTTTACTTGTCAATATTCTATAGTCGCTTTCTTAAATGTCATAAAAGTGTCATGAGGGTTCATCTTATAAAGCTATAATAATAATATATGCATTTACAGAACATATTAGGCACCTCCTTGAAGCATTCAACAAATGACAAGTAACTACCAACACAAAGTGAGATGCATCATTTCCTAATATGAGGACAAAACAATAAATCAAAATATTAAGATGCAAGGTTGACCCACCTTTCCCAATACTTGGCTAGGTTTATCATCTATTGAGGTGGATCCTAATTGTGTAGTGCTTACTACTAATCCAAGGGAATACCTATTCATTTTTTCTTTGTTGTACCTAATGACTCCTCATCTCCAAGAGTTAAATTTATGAAAGGTATGAATTTTGCCCATAAAATAGATCATTATCCAATGTAATCATGAAAGTTTTACTTCCATATAAAAAACTTTACATATTGGTACATCCAATTAGGTGGAATAATCCCTATTGCATAAATCGAAGGTTTTCTGTGAAGGAGTTTATAATAAGAAATTTATTCCCTATCATAACATGGAATAACAAGTGAAGTGAGATAGGGCTTGATTATAGATAAGAAAATAATAGTTCCCAAAGGATCTCATCGAATAATAACAAAACCTTTAATAGAAAATTCAGGAAGAGTAAGATTAGAAGTATAAACAAAAATACATTTTAGGAATTAATGACTACAAATATTAAGATTAAAAAACCATTTTCAATCAATGTATACTTAATGCTCATATAGGTTTAGTACCAAAAATGATTAGAAGATAAATAATCTTCTATTAAACCACATTGAAGTGAAGTTTAGATGGAAGAAATGTAGTCTCCATAATGTTAGTATATAATACACCTAATTTGGGCAACTATTTCAATAGGCTTAGTAAAAGAGGGAATATGGATATTTTGTATAGAATTATGAAGAAACTCATGATATTAAGGTGAATTTTAAATAATATACCAAAGAGAAATATTATACTAAAGTTCTTTTATACTATTATACTCTTTAGTTTTCTTAAAGGAATACAAGAAGTCAACATGAAATACTGGGATTAGATAAAGGAAGAGGAACAATCTTAGTGTTGGTTTGTTAGTTTCACCAAGTGTTATAGGTATTCATTACTGCATAACATTTAAAAATAAGAGTTTCAAGTATAATCATCAACAAAATAAAGGTTGAAATAAGATGGGTCAACAAGGGATAATTCCTAGGTTCGTTAGGAATACCTACTTAGATCATGAAAACTAAAGAAGACGGTGGGATGAAGTAAAATACCCACACAAAGATTTGGAACATCAAGGATTGATCATTGTGCATCATTATAGAAAGCTCTAGTCCATTATATCTAGTTGTGGAATTTGTATAGGCAACTTTTAAATTTTAAAAAATGTAAGAGTTGATTTATTTTACTATAATATCCAGGAAATTTATAAAAATAAGAGTAATAAAATAATTATTAAATATTATCTTTAAATGAGTAAATATAACCATATTTTCACATGGTGGATTTTATATTATCTATAAGATTTGAGGTAATAGAAAAAATATGTACAAATATTAAATCAAGTCATTTTCTCCTATTCTTTCGTTATTTCTTTCTTTTTGTACTAGGGTTAAATCTTCATCTAGGTTTGTTGTGTACTTATAAGAAACCTTTGTTCCTTAGTATCATGTTATTGTACATTGTATGGTAACTTTCATGATAAATATTATGTGCATGTGTCCCTTCCTCCTATTAGATTTTGTTTATAATGGATATGAGGAAGTTTATTTCTAATTTTTTGGTTTCCTCCTTATCAAAATATTGCTTCAATAATTTAGAAATCATATTTACAAGCTTATATCATCTCTCTCATTTTCTTCTCTTATTTGTACCTTCAATAATGACTAAATTGATTTTACATGACCACTAATGTTAAGTAATGATGCTTTCCCTTTTTTACTAGTTGTAGGAAATAAATCTTAGATGCATTAGAAACCAAGATCACTGCATGCAAGATGGATACATACATGCAAAAATGCTGAAAAGAACCAAAGAGTATGTTACGTAAACCTCAAAGTGTAAAAATGCATTAAGAGAATCAAGTATTACAAAGAGATCAATCCTTATGGAGATCAAGGAAACCCTAAAAGGGAAACCCTAAATGAAACCCTAGTGTGCACCTTAATAATTAATCAATTATTAATGTGCCTAAGTTTAGCTTAAGTAACTAAAGGAATAAGTGACTGAATTAATTAACCAATATGATATAATTAATTAAGTGGAATAACTTATTACTCTAACACCCCCCCTTAAGATGAACTTGGGAAGAAGCTAAAACACTAGAATAAGATGCATGAAAGCAAAGACGGGTCTCAACAACTAGGCCCTATTGGGTACCCATTTACAAATGCAATATGAGGTAGAGAAGGAGAAAATGATGGAATTAAAACCCCTAATGAGATGACTACTGCAAGAAGCACTAGAAGATCACTGTGGAGTAACACTGGAACTGCAATCTGACAAGCAAGGAAAGATACTTCTATCTACAACTGAAACCAAAACTAGAATCATGATAATGTGATAGCAGACCTGATGCCACAGAACACTCAAAAACTCACAAACTGGAACAACCCTGGAATCTATGAAGCAACAGGAGATGTGATGATGACATAATCTGGAAAGTTGTGTAACTTGATGCCTATGCAAAAATGTGACTAAAACTCTTCCATGGGAAGGAGTACCATACAAACTCTAGAACATTAACCATAAAAATATGGCCCTCAAATTGAGATGGATCCAATGTGGATCATTAACCATAGGCTCTCAATCTAAAGTGTGAACCGGATGTGAATCAACAATGTGTCTAGCTAAGCAAAGATATGGCCAAAAGAAACTAAGAGACCAAATAAAATCATGCGAGTTGCCATGAAAACAAGATGGAGATAGAGATCAAAGTGAAAAACTACACTCTAATCATATTTATTATGCAAGAAACCCCCTTGAATGGAACTTTATCATAGTTCATTTATTACAATAACCTGATGATTTTAAAAGGAGAGCATACTAAAAATTCATAAATATAAAAATAAAATAGACCTCAGATCTATGTAGAGGACTGAATCAACTTTCCAACGCCACAAGAATGACAAAAAATAGAGCACCGAGTCAAAAGATATGCCCTCCAGAGTGAAAACCACAAGATCTAAGTTCAAAGGCTTGCAAAAAAAATCTGGAGCAAGATCTGGTAAAAAAAACTAGCACCACTAGATTAGTGTCGGAATCAGCTTTCCAACGGTATCTTGTTTGTGAAAAATAGAGATCGTATGCAAAAACTACACCTGATTTCATAAACATTGCTCCAAAAGGCCCAATGAGG
>VDFB02097109.1:0-21953 GCA_007258455.2 Sequoia sempervirens
ATTTCCATGAACGGTTGCGTTCATTTCTTTATTTCCTTCTCTTCTGAAAACCCTCATATCTCTGACCCTATCTCTACTTTGCATTGTGTTAGACCAAGATATATCTATTTTATATCATTATCAGAAAGACAAAAAGTAAAAAATTGATATTTTGTATCTTGTATAAAATCAAGAAAATGTCTTTTTGTAGCTAATGCATTTTCAACTTGAAGCACAATACACGCATCTTCAGCTTGATTTTTCTGCTTTATCTTGCTATTTATTTTTTCCATGTATATAGGGAATGATGATCCATCCATATCTTTTCCTCGTTTATGATGAAATATATTTGAATCTCGACATTCTCACTTATTCACCTACAATACGTTAGGATGTTCTTTAAAATAATTGCAATTTTCTAACTATTTCAGTTCAATGGTTGATTTTTTAATATTTCCAACTCCACTAGGGTTAAACATTTCTCTCATGAACAATCCTTTTCTTTTTGCAGTAAAAACTTCTTCCATTAGCATAATTGCTCCACTTATGGCTAAACTTACCCTAGTTAAAAAAAATTCACTCAATTTCACTGTGATCAGTTGTATCATGAATTCTACAATTGGTGACTCTTCCAAACATAAACAAACTCCAAGGATGTAGTTTCTGGTTAAATTTTTTACAAATTTTTCCAATTTCCATCTTGAAAACTAACTTGTGCCAAATTTTTGTGTTTTACAAGATTCTTGCCAAATTAGGAAGGGTATTTCAAAACACAAATTCACTTCCAAAAGGTAAACCCTGAAAATATCAAAGAAATTTTTAAAAAATTATATGTGTATCCATGCATGACCACAAGAATGACAAATTCTACCCTCCTTCTAGTGTCAGTTCCTATTGACAATGATTTTAATCATAGTAAACATCTTGTATAGAATATCCACAGACAAGACCATAAAAATCCTACCTTTCTTGAAAGATATGAAACAAAGACAACCTAAGAAAGAATTATGCATTCACAGAACAAAGATTGAATTCTGTTTAATACCAAGTCTCTGTAAATCAGGTTATGATTGCACTAAGCATAACTCTCAGGTAATGATGTGATAATTTTGCTATTATTTTCCTTTGGGGATACATTCGAAAATAGACATACACATTTATTATACTATTTCTTTGAACATTTCAAAATCAGCTTTCCAACTTGAAAAAGGTAAACTCAAAATTCATGAAAGCAGTGAATTTAACATTGTATTTTAAAATATATCCACCAA
The DNA here is from genome assembly GCA_007258455.2 of Sequoia sempervirens. NCBI lineage: Eukaryota > Viridiplantae > Streptophyta > Pinopsida > Cupressales > Cupressaceae > Sequoia > Sequoia sempervirens. Next base: position 1,251 of record VDFB02097109.1, read on the forward strand.
TCTCCTTTCTATCACTTAAGTATATTTAGCATTAAGCATTCAGCAATTTCATGGAAAATAAAAGGTTTTCATTGAAAATATTTCCATTCACTTGTATTTTTAAAACATTTTCAAAAATATTAACATCTAATCTAAAGCAAAACATAAAAAAAAGAGTAAAATAAAATTTCTCCTGGTTATTCTCCATGGATGCCCAAAGAATTAATCAAAATAGAGAAAATTGCTTTATACTTCACCAGATTGCTTCACAACTATGTATAAAATGATGCAAGCTTTTAAAGAGGGGGTTTCATTTATGGACACCAAATAGGTTTTGTATGCACCCTTAAATAGCGCAACATATAGTCTTGTTCAACTGAACTTACAAAACTATCTATGAAAGATACTTAGATAGGTAGTTATCCATAAAGCTTTGATATCAATTAATGTCTACGTGCATACAAAGTTTTACACCAGAATGGCTCAAAAGATAGGAAAAACTAACAAAACTTAAAAGAAATTTTTTTCTCCTCCGATATCCACAAATTTTGAACTTAAAAAATAAAATTAAACATCCTCTGGCCTTTTATAGAACACAAGGCTCAAATAGGATAAGACATCTACATGAGAGGGAATCTAAGGGACCAATCTCATCAAGGCACATGGAATATTGTGACCAATAGGAGAATAGCAATTGAAGTCAATGGAAGTCAACTCCAATTACTCATTGAATCTCTTCGGGTTCCTATTTTATCTGGAATCTTCACTAGGAAAATAACTTGAATCATGATAATATGTAGGGGCTTCCCATACATTCAAAATGATAAGGCAAAAATTTTGCCTCCTACATTTTGCTTGGCTCTGGTTCTGTCACTCTCGGGAATGGGCTCTCCCGAAAAATTAGCATTTATTCCAACTAAAAGTGGAATACCAAGATCTCCTGTACTCCGGTGGACTCAAAGCCATCAGCATCATCACATCCTAGATTAATAAAACTGAACTGAATTTTATTCCAACCATGACTCAAATTTTGTTGACCATCCATACCCGAGCTTTACATCATAATCGATATCTCTTGTAATCACAAAATTCCAATATTAAATCCATTTTAAACAAATATGCCACCATATCTCATATAAATAAAACCACCATTCAAATATTAACACAAGAAATCCACAAAAAATCACTTTCAAAGACATATCACAAATCCTTGCATGTGTACTAGATCACTACAGGGTATGTGCAGGATCATCATGGAGAAAATAGGCCCTTAAGTGGCAAAAAAATCAAAAAAAGTAGAGTTAGGCAACTGGACATAAAAATTTGAATAAGTAACTATATTATTTCAAAAATATGTAAGAATAGAATCTGTAGAAAATTGAATGTAGTTTCTAAACTACTAGGTTTATTTTTTATAAAATCTATTTGGTGAAAATTTGAAATTTGGTGAAGTGTTACTTAAATTTCAAGTAAAAATAAGAAGTATGAGTGTCTGTCCATTCACTAGCCACAATAAAATTGTATTTTTTATAATATTTTTAGATATAAGTAGAGGGACTCATGTATGGATCATGTGATGCATATTTTTTGTAATTTTTTTCCAAGTAAAATAATTAATTATGAATTTTTATTACATTTTTTTTAAAATGTCATATAAAAATAGGTATGTGGAGCCACCTTAACTTGGTCAAAACTTCATGAGATTCATTTTTTTTTAATCCTATAGTATGTGAATCATAGAATATGACACATGTTTTGGGTTAAAAAAATGTGATATTGTTTGAAAGCTATAGATGTTTTTAATCAACCTATCAATTACGACTTAAGTTGTAATTCAAATAGAAAATGAATAATAATTATTTTATTAAATTCAAAGTAAATCATAATTTATAGTGGTGGAAATATAGAATCTTCTTTCAAAACCCTTTTTGTTTCATCAATTTTGGGTTAAAAAAAGTTGTCAGCCACATACCCTACACATACCCATCATATTGCCACTTTTTGGCCCATCATGATCTTGCACATACCCCACGACCATTGTACAAAATTTAAAAAAAATTAACATTTTACTTCACATTTCAACCCAGTACCCAGTACCCGGTTTTAGCTTTACCCACTTACTTTCCCAGACCTCAGTTATACTAAAACTCTAATTTACCAAACTCCAACTTATCAGAGCCATTCATTTTAACTTTACATTACCCTTTTTCCTTTTTTGTGTTTCAAGTACCTAGTATCAAGTGTACGAAACACTCACTATAGGAAGTTCTTTCCTTTAAACTAAAGATTTCTTCTTTTTCTTTTCACTTCCGGTTATCATCCAATCTATTAGCTCCTACCATAGAAGTCATATTTTCACTTGGGTCCCCAAGTCTTTTCAGTCTTGGGGCATGTTGTGAGACCACACAACACTCTGCAAGGTCTCTCTTAAGATCACTCAAATTCTCAAACTCAAAGGGTAAAAATGGGCTTGAAAATGAACCCTAGCCTATATATATGCATAAAAATTAGGGTTTTTGACCTAATAATATGGTGGAAACCTAGAGTTTTGGTCTAGTGTATCTGTTTTTAAGCTTTGTAGCCTATTTTAAATGTTTTATCAGTGTCCTAAAGCTTATTTTCCATCCTCTATGTAGTTGAATGAATCCTGAAGCTGTGTCATGAGCCTGATCAAAAATTAGTCTTTTCTACTCAAACTCTCAAGGGGGCAGTATACCATTGGTCATTCATTTTGCTAGGCACAGTGGAGCATTAGGAAGACTTAGGTAAAATTTTAATTTTTATTTGAGCAACATTAATTCTTTGAGACAACACAATGAGTGCATTGTTTCAAAGAAGGGAAAAATTTAAACACTTAAAATTTTCCTAATAATATCACATACTTTATTTCACATACTAACACCATTTTCCAATCTATTTCACCTAATTCTTCCATTTAATTAAATAATGTCAATTATTTAGTTAAATTCATATTTTCTCCTATTAATTAAATAAATCAAATTTATTTAGTTAATTCACTATTCTTCATACTAATTTCATTCTCATTAGATTAAATAGTTTAAATTATTTAATTAATTGCCATTTTCATATTTTGATTAAATAATTCATGATTTTTTAATTAAATCATTTCTCCCATTTATATCTACACAATTAAATAATTTTAATTAATTTTGTAATTGACTAATTTCTTTCAAATCCTTCAACTTTTCCCACTTGCACAATGAATATTCCATTTTTCAATTCAAATATTTCCCCCCAAATGGAAATATCTCCAACATTCCTCCAACATATTTCCTAAAAACTAGGAAATCAGTTGGGTCTCTCATGGATCATGAGCCCTCGATTCGATCTTTGATCCATGTCTTATGATTTTTCCTTGATCCATGTATATTCCTCTCATTTGATTTCATCCATTTGATCAATTTGAGTACACTTTGTGGGTCATTTGAGTTCATTCTTCATTAATTTTCTTCAAATTGCTTTGCATATCATGGATTTTGTCTAGATTGCAGCACTCCACATCCATGAAGGACATAATCCCACAATGGGATTGAGGTTTACATTCTTAGTTAGCTTTCAATTTGATCTTTGTTTCAATATTTCATTTTTTTGAAAGTTATTTTTCTTTGTAAACAATTTCATTGAGAATTATATGTTTGATTGATCATAATATTTGTTATTTTGGTTCAATTTGATGTTATTTGATCAATAATTCTTATACATTCATAGTTTCATTGAAAGGGAAGGAGAAAGAAAAAGAGAGAAAAAATTCAAAGAAAAACATAACATGGTGTGTTATAACTTTTGTTTTGTGAAAACATTCAAATAACATTAGCATATTATAAAGCACTCACTTTTTTTGGGAATTTCCAAGCTTTTGGCTTGGATTTGATATGGGCTTCCAACCCAAAGGCTTAGAGTGACTTTTCAACATCTAAAGATGTATTTTTGTAAATTGTAAAAAAATGACATAATCTTGAGCATGCTCCCCATCAAGTTTGAATGTGCTTTGATATCAAATACAAAAACACTATGATAATGTTGAGCTCTCTCTTAGTTATCTAACCATGTAATTTTTCACATTTTGAGTATGTTAAGGTTTTCATCTTTAATTTCTTTTGATAGTGTGTCCATTTTTGTCAAAAACCAAAGTGTAGTATTTTTGACATTATTTTTTAACCATTCATTAAAATTTCAAATAAATTGCATTTTTAGAAACTAGAATCTATTGTACACATATTCAAAAATTAAATATCAATTATTTTTCAAAAAAATTAGGGGGGTCATGCTCAATTTTTCATTTTTTAGGATGTATCTACTTTGAAATTAGTAAAAAATCATATATTCATTAAAAAATTAGAAGAAAAATGAGGGATAAACTATATGGTGTTAGCTAATTTCTCACTGAAGTTGTTTTTAAAATATTAAAAAAAAGGTTAACATGTTATAAGGTCACATCAAACATTATGTTATGTTTTTTTAAAAAAAATAGGACCAATTTGTGTGTTCCCCCTTTTTGAACCCCTTAATCTCTACCATTTTTTTTTTAAATGGTAGTTTAGAAAGTAGATTCAAAGTACTATGACTCTTTTTTTTGTTGCATCTTCATATTTTGAGTGTAACTATCTTCAATTTCTCATCCAAGGTCAGCCTTCCTAATCTAAAAAAAAGTGGTTACTTAAGATCCCTTTTTGGTACCCCATCTTTTTTCACTTACCCATGTATTCAAATTTCTTAGCATCCCCATTTCATTTTAGACCTCTCCTACTACCTTTATGGAAAGTGATCATTTCTAAATTGAGAAAAATATGACTTATTAAATTACTAAGCCTCTTTCTTGATTTTGTAAATTTTAGGTGGGTGACCCCACAAAGCTGGTTTACAATTTCTGGGAGATTCTATTTTTTGTTGAAATCACATATTTTTAAAAAATATATTGATTTAAGCCTTAAAAAGTTCCATTTAAATCATTCTTATTGAAGAGGATTTGATCAAACTAGCTTAGATCAAACCCCCTTGGATAGAACCCCACTAGTTTTAAACCATACCTATAATAGAGTCTCCTTTACACCTATCAAAATGCTGATAAAAAACCACTTTTGATTTACCTTTTGAGGGAACAAATGAATTCATTTAAAATTTATTTTTTATAAGTATGTAGTCCTTATTATAAGCTTTCCAAAAAGTATAAGTTTAAATAAATTTAATTTTATTATTATATTTATTTTTTATTTCTTGCGAATGTAGGTTTTTCACCAAAAATCAAGCTCTTTGTTCTACACATGTGGAAAAATAGAAGATTATCCAAAAAAAATTGAAAAATATGAGTGCACCAGATATTGAAGTCCTTGATCCAACAAAGAAAAAAAATTGAATTTCAATACATACAAAAATGTTATGTGTTATACAGTCCACCTATGTTTGAATTGTAATTGGTTTGACTTCAAAACTTTATTAAGGAAAAAATATTCAATAAAACATTATGAAACCAATTGGAAGCACTAGATATCATAGTTAAAAATCTAAATTTGAAAAAATTAGAATATTATCCTTCATGGAAAAAAGAGTTATGTGTTATCACGGTGAAGTCACTTCTTAAAAATGGTGTTTTATTGAAAAAACTAGTTTTTTGAAGGAGATGGAAAAACAAGTACAATCTGATTCCATAAATTTTGAAGAAAATATATTTACAATGTATAGACAAAATGTCACAAATCATTAGTTTTCATCATCTTCAAATTCCTCATGGTTTAGCCACTATAGGTTCCCAAAAGTGAAGATTTAGTTAAAAAAAATAGTTCAATGTCCAATTTGGCCAAAAATTGTAAACCATGTGTGGGATCACTTGGTGTGTTGTACAAATTTTTTTGCTACTCGGATCATTCCTCCTATTAGGTTCCTTCTAAAGTTTCATATTTTAAATTTGAAAAGTTTCTTAGAAATTTTCTTTGGGCCTCTTCTGATTGTAATAAATACTTTCATCATGTAGCTTGGGAATATTGGTGTCTCTCCTATTATTTTATAGGTTTAAGTTTAATTATATCCATGGTCAAGGAATAACACTTTGTATTCTAAATGGTTTATTGGGGCACTAGAAGGTGAGAATTTATAAAATTCTCACTTATGTGGTCTTCAATGGAGTGTTATCCTAGGTGTCCAACTTACTTAGAACAATTTGGGCTTTGGCCTCTCCTCCCTATGAAGAACCCCTCAAATGCAAGGCATGCTTATTATCAAAAACCATCTAGAGAAGGCTTGGTGCTTGCTTTTCGAGGAGAAAATTAAGAGTGTTTTCAAACCATTTAAGTCAGTATTAAAGAGAAATTAAGAGTATTCTAAATTTATTCAAACCATTATAAATAGGTTTCCAAGAAGTCAACATTGTTCATAACACTTCCAAATGATCTTAATAAAGAGAATTTAAATTGCATTTCATATATATGATAATAACATCAATGTAATGTATCAAGATTGTACAAAACATAAGTATTTCAATGACTTTCTCATGTACATATATTCAACCTTACTTGGAAGAATCAACAATTCTAATAGAAAACATCTTTTCTATGCTAAGTTATAAACTTTAACTTCTCAAATCAATGTTACATTAGATACTTCAAATCATATCTCTATTTCAAGTTTCCACAAAGAATGACAAATACAAATACATTTACAATAGGCTTCACAAGCCAAACCTGAATATTACATAAGTACATCAATAGCAAATAAAACTTGGTACCACCAACCGTCGTGACGCCTTTGGTCTTCTTGCGAGCTGGGGCCAAGAATGTGATTCAGGCGCCTTTTCCGCCCAACCACGAAGTCCATGACTTCCCCGGGTCCCTTCCTAACTCGAAGGAATCCCCGGCCCTGCATAAAAGAGCCTAGCAACCCGAAATAGTAAAACAGGAGGGAACTCTCGATGCGTGCCTGATGCCTATATGCATTTCTAACATGAGAAATAAACACATTTCTTGCAACAGGAGGTGGCAGAGACTATATAAATTTCTAGGCTTTTAAAATAAACAACCCATCTATTTCAATGGTACAGTGCTTGGCCAAGCAAAATAATACAAAATGGTAGTTTAGAAAAGGTAATACTACCGTCTCTGTTTGCCCACCTTCGGCACCCTGTCCCGGAAGTTACCATAGTGAAGTATGAAATAATACCAAAGCAGAAAGTTATGCATTTTAGTACATGTTTCAATCATTCAATTAATTCTAAAAGAATTTCCAATGTGAATTTCAGAACATCCTTTGTAAATTCAGTTGTAAGATCTCGTTTATTCTGTGGTAAACAACCCTTTTCTGATTTAGATAAAGCTCTGTTTTTAAAGAACATACATGTCTTAATACTTTTCAGTGCATTATTAGAAAGAAGATTTAATCAATCTGTTTGAATGTAACAGTGTTTTCTGTTTTCAGCATGTATTTCTATTCTTTCCAAGCTCAGGCTGACTGATAGTGTAATTTCCCAATTTCAATACAGGTTTCAAAGTAATAATAGTATATTGAAACAGTGCAATTTAATTCAGAATTTCAGAGGTTTGGAAGATAATCTTGCATTCACATTTTATGTTGTATTCCTTTACTCAGGATTGTACTTCTGTAAGTAAGTATATGTTAAAGTAATCAAGATGCTTTCCAGTTTACATGGTTTCTCAAAAACCTTTTTGTTCTGTTTCAGGTTTAACATTTCTGAGATATTTGTAAATAATTAACAGAATTCATACTATTTTCTGGAAATGGTTTACCTGTTTCAGCTTGTATTTTGGCACATATATGCAAGGAAATTTATATATATATATAAATATATATATATATATATGTAGGTATATACAGCTATGTATATGTATACATATATATATATATATATATATGTGTGTGTGTGTGTGTGTGTGTGTGTGTGTGTGTGTAGAAATTCATGTACAGCTGCGTGTAAATTTGAAGAAAGAAATTCTGGTTTTTAAAACTGTCCAAGGAATTCACTGGCCGTGCACACAGAACAGGATATTTTACAGGGTTTCCTTACTGTCATTGAGCAGATTTAAGACTAAGGGAAGCCCTTGCCCCTCCCATGGGGAGGGGGCAGGCTGTGAGGGGCTCGCGCCTCCTCCACAGGCCGCGGCCTGTGGAGGGCGTGAGCCTTCCACAGTCCACGTCCTTCCCATGGGGAGGACAAGGGAAATAATCCCTTCCTCCTTCCTATGGTTAGCAATTTCAAAACTCAAAATAAAGAAGACATTTTGCCCAGTATAAACTGCATTCAAATTTATCTCAAAGACATTTTGATTTCATTCAGGTGACAGAGTTTTTATGCAGACCATATATATATATGTATATATATATGCACGGGAATTCGAATTCCTGTGCATATATATAAGCATATATATATATATGTTTATAAATATATTTGCCATTACACTTGAGATCAGCGTAATAAATTGCAGAATTTGCAACAGAATAAAAACCCTAATTCTGAAAAAAAAGAATGTGTATACTATATTGCAACACAGAGAATTAAGCTATTACCCAGATTTCAAAAACGAAATTTGAAAGATTTCTCAGTTGTTTGTGCTCATATCATGGAATAAAGCATTTCATTCCTTCCATTTCCTTACTGCAAAATTTAAAAGAAGGCAAAGTATGAAAAGAACCTGGCAAATTTTGCTTCCAGTGCAGAAACCCAGCAATACCTTTTTGTCTCTGTTTCCAGAACTCTCCGATATGACTCAATCGAAGTCCTCTTTCTTTCTTAAAGCTTTCTTCCTCTTTTCGAGGATCATGCATAAAATTCCCAGATGACAGATATAATTCTCATGCAATTTCTATGGTTTGCCACATGCCAACTGCATTGTTGGTTTTAAGACAGAATTTCCATAGCCCAATGTTCTCTCGGGCTGTTCATTCCTCAATGTTTTGGAAAATTAACCATATACCAAAACAGAAATATATATCCCTTTTTATGCAAATCTATAATTTCATTTATGCAAAACACAATATTCTTATTCTTTTATTTATTTTGTTTTATTTATAATTAAAATTCCATTTATGCAAAACACAATATTTTATTCTTTTATTTATTTTGTTTTATTTTTAATTATATTTCTTTTAAAACAGATTTTTCCTTTTGTTGCTCAAATATAAATGAGGAATAATTAAAATAGAATAAGCCATATTATTTTCACAATTTCTAAGGTTAATTAAACCGTAATTTAAATTTGCTATGCTATCATTTTCACGCAATCACATTGAGAAACAAACATGACCTAATGCAGCTACATGCTTTAAGTGGTGTGTGCGTAATCGAGAGCTTCTCCTCTTTTACCCTGTCGGGAGGCTAACCTTCTTTTCCTCAATCACACTTTTGGCCTTCGATCGCCTTGGCCTTCGATCACCTGAAACTCAAATGCACTCAGGCGTGCAAAAACGAAAGTGTATTAGTAACCATTGTAGAAACATAAATTTAAACAATAATTAATCAACATTCCTATTTCATATAAATGCACTCATAATTCTAGAAAGAAAACAATTATTTGTTTCTACGTTCCCATACATCAAAGCATTGTAGTATATTATATTGCTTTAACACGTTTCATAATTCGTATATTAAATCTCATAAAGTCATGGTCAAACATTATCAAAATAAGTCATGGTCAAAATATCATCAAAGTATGAGACGTGACATGGGAATCAATCTAGCACTAGACTTTATGGGCTGATAATAATTTTTGTAATGGTATTTCTATTATTCAATAGTCTATATGGTGGTCACTAGTTCTTTGTTGTCAATATTGACCTCTGTCTAAATCCCACTAGGTTTTAAACTTACAGTTTTATATAACACGGGAGTTAAAACATTATTAGATATTCAACAAAGTCACTAGTATTTTTGTATCTTGGCTTGAAGAAAAGTTGAAAATTTGATTATCCAACTAGGATTATGAAACATACCAAAACTTTATTAATGCCATCCCTCTCCACAAGCTTCATAAAATCAAAGTTAGTTATTTCAAGTCCAACAAAAAGATCAGAAATGGTATCTTGATACACCCTTTCACACTTACAAACCTCGCAATGTTTATTTGTGGCTTATACCTCATCTCCCCATAGTGGCCCAATTAAATCTTCCTTAGCACCTCTAACTCTTTTTGGGTAATTCTCACTATAGATTCAAAACTATATGGTCAACTATTCTTCAACCCAAGCTTGTTCATTTTTATTTGTATATTATTTATCAGGGCTTTCCACTTGGATTCCACTTGTCCTACCTAATATTTCTCAATACTTGCTACATTTGTTTCACAACTAAATACTCTCAAGCACATTTCTTAGTTCTACACTAGATCTTAGGAAACTCTAACATAGATTCACAACTTCTTCAAGTCATTTAGGATTGACCCGTTTTCATGGCATAAGGTTTTTCTAGGAGATTAGGCCTACCTCTCTTTTAAATTTACCTAGATTTTATATTCTTTTATGGTGAAGATTCATTTTAGCATTTAAAATAGAAATTCTACTATTTTTATTGGTTGTGTTGTTGATATTTTTTTTCACTTTACACTAAAGCTATGCTTTTCTCTAATGTGTGTGTAGATTTAGGTGCACACAAATGAAGTTGTGCTCAAAGTTTCTCATATACATGTGCTTTTAGATCATTGAGCTAATGCCCCTTATATAGTTACTAGAGAGTCATCTCCTTTTGTCTACCACTAAGGTCACTTTCTTCTATGCAAGTGTAGATGTGGATGTAACCAACATGCCAAAAGAGAGCATGGAACTTAGCCACCTTCCAAAGAAGCTAGGGATCATATTTCATGTGTGTAGTCTCAACCTTCTCACCTACCAACAACCTCTTTCACATGGGCATGGTGCTTCTAGTTAGCTAGATTCTAGCAACTTTCCTTTTTAAATCTAGCAATTTATCATGTCTATGCTCAGAAACCTACAAAGATCAAGAAGAGGATTCTCTTATTGGTCAGAAACCAATTGCTAATGGTTATATCATTGTTGATGTTTAAGGAAAACTAGATGACATTGATCCCTCCATGATGGTGTAGCTCTTGCCACCTCATGGCTTTATTGGTTCTTGTTATTTGGACTTGGCCCCATTAGACTTTGTTTTGGTGTTTTGTCTTCTTATTTGAACTTTTTGGAGAGCATGTCTTCTACTACCCATCCCTTTTTTTGTAAATTGTGTATTATTCTATTTCATTATATAAAAATACCTTAAGCTTTAAAAATGTGATTTTTATAACCCACTTTTTTATGAGTAATGCATTATTCTCTTTTTAATATGTAAAAAAAATAAAACCCTACTCATGAAAAGGAGAAATATAATAATTATTATCAAACCACTAATTTATTAAAAGGTATATTGTTCCTTAGAAACGCCAAAACAATTAAAATTTATTAATATATGCCAAAACCTACTGAAATTTTCAGTGAAAGTACACACAAATAATAACATTTTCTACATCATTCTGTAACACAAAAGTAACACACCATGGAATTCATACTATCAGCACTGCAATATGGTTGGAGCAATATATTAACATGGTTTGTTGGACGATATAAAAGCAGTCATCAATACCCAAGTGAAATAATATGATAATTAAACTGTAATTTGAATAAACTCTAATCCACATTTAAATTACCTCACAAAATCTTACAAGATTTCCCTGATAAAAGTAACTAGCCATTAATTTTTACAGTTCCTATATACCAATAGCTTTCTGTCTTCAATGATTCTCAAGATCCACTCATCCTGACATCAGAACTCGGAGCCTTCTTGGGCTTCATCACAGAAATAACATGGCAATCCTCAACTGTTTGGAATAAGGAACTGCAGCCAAGTAAACCAGATCTATAAGGCAAAAAGGATTTTCTCCTGTTTTCCTGTGCCTTATAGCAATGAACCCTTCTACTGTTTGCAGCGTACCCATTCACAGTATCCAAAACCTCAGATTTTCCTATCATTTTCTTTTCATCATATCTTGGAAGACCATCCTTTGTCTCAACGATTTTTCTATTTTTCTTTACATTGCGCTGCTTTGCAGGAGGAATAAATGGCCGATGATCATTACAGAAGATCTCATCCTTACTGTTGAAGCCCTCTGCGGAAGAATTCCTCAAACTCATGGAGTTTTGGCTCTCTTTAGTTTCTGCATGAATTTGGAAAATCTTATATTTATCAGTTGTATTCCTTTTTGTTGTTGTTTGAATCCTTGTCGACCCACAAGGCCGAGGACTCTCAGAGCTCCATAATCTGTTACCCTCATTCAGTGAACGTATTTTACCTTTTGAAAAGAGATCTTCTGCATAAACTGTCTCACAACATGAATTAGATTGAAACTCAAAGCTGTAATCCATAACTACTTATACTACAACTGGAACAATATTTTGTGGGTACTTGAGAGATATACTGCTGAATGAGAATATACCAACCCCTTTTGAAAAGCTCCTTGTTGCCCAAGAAAGTAAACAGATTGAACAGGCTGCAAGTTATCTGCTATTTGGGTCTTTTAAGCTCTTTATTCTCTGTTGAGAAGGGTATTCTGTTTAAATACTGCAATCTTAAAGTTGCCTGAATTGAAAACTTATTTGCAAATGTTGCCAATGGTTTCATCTACTGAATTAATTGTTTTCCTCGTAGTTCCTTCAAACCTGGTACGACTTCGTCACTGCTCAGAATACAGATTGGTATCATCGTTTTCATTTATCTAAATAAGCATCCAAGGAGATGCAATCGAATTAAAATACAACTATTTAATCTTCATTTTCATGAACAAACTCTTCTTCAACAAAATAATCCAAAATATGGACATAAAACTGATGGGTAAAAGGACCCACGGTATCAAAAGCGTCATGAAACCTATCTTATTTCTGACCAATTCTCATTTTTAATTTAAGCACACTTTTAATTTGTGTGTGTATTATATTTTACAAGGTTTTTAGTTTATTATTTTTATTTTTTTAGATTGAACAACAAACCTAATTTTTCATAATGCTTGGTGTTGGTCAAATGTAATTGTGCATATGTTCACATGTCGTTTAGGACTTTATAAGGCCATTTGAAGTTGACTTGTATTCTCTTAATATATGTCAATATTATATTTACTATATAACATTTATAAAAAAAAAAATTAATAATAAGGAAAAAGTTAAACTTTGCATTTTAGTTGAGATGAGGACAAAAACATATCAATCTAAGATATATATATATATATATCATTTTAGTTGGGATGAGGACAAAAACATATCAATCTAGGATTATATATGTATATGATACAAAATTATGATTTATTAAGGGAAAAAAATCTATTATTTTTTAGAATTTCTAATGATTATAGATGATATTTTGCATTTTATTATTATAGATATTTTATATATATATATATAATTGAGGAATATAAGTTAGTATTGTAAGAGAAAGTCTTTGTTCAATGTTTACGAGTGGTAAGAGTGGCTAAGTTGATAGAACTTAAATCAAGTGGATTCAAACCTCCTACAAAATTTATAAATCTAAACTTTGATGGGGCCTTTAGAGGCAATCTAGGAATTTTCAGTGGAGGTTGTGTTTTAAGGGACTGTGGTGGTAAGATTCTTATGGCTACTTAAAAATGAAAAATCAAAATGGCACAAATAGTGAACCTAGGGTCCAACCACTAGTCATGGGACTAAACATTATTGTTAATTTGGAGATTTCAAAATTGATAATTGAAGGAGGTTTTATGTGCATCACATAGTTTTGAAAAATTCCATTTGGATAATAGGAAGCCAAGTGATACACTTTATAGTGTATGAGAATTAATCAAGTCCTTCTCTAAGTTCATCATTTTACTATTATTATAGGGAGACATGTAAAGTTGCTAACAAATTGGCTAATTTAGCTATTGAAATAATCATTTTCTTTTGGAGATTCCTCCCCATTGGTATATGGCAAGATGTACACTTGGCCAAGTTGATTAAGGATATCTCTAAGGGAACTCATGGGTCTTATCAATATGGTAGCACGTCACATATGGTTCTCAAGGGATTATGAGTATACAAAACAAATATTTCCACATTGACATTATTCAACATACTTATATACATGTATTGCATTTCCCTACTACTAGTGGAGTTCATAGAAGTATATGCAATATACACTTGTAGTCATCATTTCCTCACCTCGGCTCCTTGGTACATTTTTCTCCCATCTGTATGGGCGTGAGATTGCATGAACATGAGCATAGACAATAAAGAAATGCAAAAGTGTACATTTTTGTTATCTCCTACACTTGTATAAAGGATGGTTCTTATTACATACCCCTTGAATTAATAGCTATTTTTGACAATATATCTTCTTAGTAGATTGGAGGCTATAAGAGGAGTGTGTCAAGTTTATTTGAGTATGATATCTCTTATATTTTGTGTGTATTGTTTTAATGATTTCATGCATAATGTTATTGCCATGGAAAGGAAATTAAATTGTAGAGTTTATTTAGAAATTGAGAAAATGAAAACCCAAAAAAATAAGACAATATCAATTGGATAAATTAAGCAAAGAGTTTATCATAGACTCTCCCTTCATGAAAAAATCCTTTAGAGGGATGGTTGGTCAACATAGTTTAATGGATTTTCCACATAATAATCTCTTTAGTACCATTTTTCTATTTTCCTTTTAGATTTCAAGGGATGTTGGTGGTAAAATTCTTATGGCTACTTCTAAAAAGGTTCAAACTATATTAAAAAAATAAAGCTAAATCCCAAGCAATGATCATGGGACTAAACATTATTGTTAATATGAGGACTTTAAAACTAATAATTGAATGGGATTTTCTACATGTGCATCATACACACTTTTAAAAAGGCCATTTGAATAATTGGAAGCTAAGTAATTAATACTTCAAAGTGTATGAGAATTTGTCAATTCCTTCTTTAAGATTGTCATTTATCACTATTATAAGGAGGAATATAAAGTTGTTGATAAATTATCTATTTATGTATGAGAGTAATCATTTTCTTTTGAAAAATTCCTCCCTATTGGTGTGGCAATATGTCAACTTACCAAATTGGTTGATGATGACTAACAAAATTTATGTCTCCTATTAGCATAGTATCATAGGTCATTGGGGGATTATTCAAGCATACAAAATAAATGTTTCCATATTAACATGATTTAACATACATATATTTTTTTTACTTTCCCTACTAATATTGTAGTTTATGGTTGTAAGTGAAATCTATATTTTAGAAGCCACTTCTTCACCTTGGCTCCTTGATACATTTTTCTCTCATCTTTGTGGGTCTATGATTAAATGGACATGAGTGTAGTTGCTCATTGTAATTTTTTTTGTACACAAAGGGATTTACAAAATATGTTGTTCTAGCATCCTACACATTAAGGGTTAGATCTTATAAATATCTAGAATTTATGGAATCCTTCACCCTAAATTTGATGTTTCTTAATCTTAAAAATCTAAAAATACTTATAGTTGGAAATGATGATTGTTCATCAAATATTCAATACTAATGATGTTTGTTCCTAATCTAATAACTCATTATAAAAAAATCTAAAGATAGGGTGAGAAGAAAAAGGATTTTTAAAAAATCCTAAATTTTGGATTTCCATTGTATTTGAAAAAAATTATATGTAGATTCTAGATCTAAAATTTTAATGATTCTTATTTAACTTACTAACTCATAGTATCACAAGACTATAATCAAATGGATTATATACCATAAATTTTCATTAAACACCCAATACTAGTGCAACTTAACAAAATACTACACAATATGAGATAAAATTTATTATGCTAACCACATAAGGTAAACTTAGTCAATATATCACTAGTAGAATGAACACAATATTCATAAAATACTCATCTAATTTCATTCATCCACAATAGATATTTTAACTAATGTGCTTGGAAACCATGAATAAAACTATAATCGAAAGACTTTTGTTTCACAAGTCCCACTAGTATCAATAATTTTCAACCCTTACAAAAAGAAATGAATTTCCTTTTATAACAAAAGGAACTTACAATAACAATATTTTATAACTTGGACCATTTTATAATCAATAGTGTATATTTATAAATTTTTAAAATGGAGGACTAATTTTAGTGAATGTAGCATGCAAGGGAAGGGAAATATGATAAAATTCATATATTTGATCATTTGGATCCTTGTGAATAACATTGAAAACTAGAGGTTCAAACATTACATTCATGGTGACCTAGAATTTTCCATCATCCACCATGATATTATAAGAAAATTTATACCTTCAAAATGTACAATGGCTTTAGGTGCAAAAAAATTCATGAGGGTTAGTTGTAGGGGTCAAATCCCATTAATGGTGTTTTGGATCTCTCGAGGTGACCTTCACTACTCCATTGATGGTGTTATTTGTATAATTTAAATTCATTACTTCCCTCCTCAAATCATGCAAAATCTAAAAGAAATCCATTAGACTCAACTTTATAATAGAAAAATTAAGTCTTCTATGAACATCAACATGTTCTAGACAATTTGTGAAGTTTTGGAGGATATCCAAACTTTAGGATTTCACAATAAAGTTTGGTTGTCCATAAAAATTCCATAAACATTAAATTCCTTTTAATCTTAAGTTTTCTGGTGATTTTGAATTTTTTGAAACCTTGTTTCTATTTTTAAAATTTCACTAACCTATGAACTTACTATTGTGCCTTGCACTCACACCCCATTTTGTTTCCCAACAAAATAGTGACCCAATTTTTTATTTTTTCTTCTCTTTGCTTTCCCCTCTCATTTTTTCCTTTCACTCCTCTTTCCTCTCCTTTATTTTTTTAGTTTATCAAAGTTTCAAGGTTTCCAAGGATGGTATGCCATCTTTCTTAGGCCTGACACTTGAAGTCTATTTTTTCCATCATTCTTTGTTTCAAAGTTTCATTCTTTGGAATCCTCATAGTCAGTGTGCTTGTCTCGTGATATTCCCAACTCTTGAGGCTCAATGGTGTTGATATATTGTCATCTAATTTTCCCGCCTATCAATGTATTTAATTGTGTTGTTGTGCACTTAATGAGCACTAATACATAATCATTAATAGGTTTAAAATAAATAAGGAATGAGTTGATTATGGGTATGCAGGATTATGATGGGCCAAAAGTGGCAATATGATGGGTATGTGACTAACGACTATTCTTTTCCCAAAATTGACTAAACGAAAAGGGTTTTAAAGGAGATTCTCAACTTTCCATCGATATAAATTATGCTTTAATTTGAATTTAATAAGTAATTATTATTCATTTTCCATTCAAATTACAACTAAAGTCTTGATTGATAGGCTAATTGAAAACATCTATAGCTTAAAATGGTATCACATTTTTGAATCCAAAACATGTGTCACACGCTATGCTTCACATACTATAGGATTAAAAAAATAAAATTGAATTTCATGAATTTTTGACCAAGTTAAGGTGGTCAGACATACGATTTTATATTTTTTAAAAGGTTGTAATAAAAATTCATAATTAATTATTACTTGAAAAAAACTACAAAAATATATGCATCAAATTGAGGCATCAGTCCCTCTACTTATATCTAAAATATTATAAAAAATATTATCATTTTATTGTGATTAGGGTGGTCGTGCAAACACCTACTTCTTATTTTTCCCCGAATTTAAGTACCACTACATTGAAATTTTAAATTTTCACCAAATAGATTTTTTTAAACAAACCTAGTAGTTTAGAAAACATTCAATTTGCTATAGATTCTATTCTTACATATCTTTGAAATAATATAGATAACTTATTCAAATTTTTACCAAGTTGCCTAACTCGATTTTTCTAAATTTTTGCAATTTAAGGGCCTATTTTTCCATGATGATCTCAGACATACCCTTTTTTTTAAAAAAAAAAGGGGTAAAAACTTTATTGAATATCAGAAAAGAGGATTATAGTCAAAACAAAGGGAGCAAGCCCCAGAAACCAAAAGAAGCAACAACAGGAACAGAGACAAAATCAACTATCTTCCATAATCCTTCTAACCTCTTCAAGGATCTTATCCAAATCCTGACGTAACACAGGGGAAACCTGCATCCAATCCTCGATCTTCCAACCATTATCATGCTCAGAAGCCCATTTAGCCAAGTAGTCAGCAACTTGATTCCACTCCCTCGAAATATGAACAAATGAAACCACCTCCATCCTGGAACTAACCTGAAGAATCCACTAAACAACCGAAGCTAATTGCCAATTAATATCATAAATCTTTCTTTCATTTAGAAGATTAATCAAGACTTGTGAATCAGCTTCACAAATAACCTTTTTCCATCCCAAAGCAAGGGCTCGCTCCACAGCATACAAAATCGCCAAGCCCTCCATAAGATTAACAGTCTTCTCCCCCTCATGAATAGAGAAAATAAATATCATAGAGCCCCCTGAATCCCTACCAACCCCACCAATCCCAGCTAGCCCAGGATTACCTCTAGAAGATCCATCAGTATTGATCTTCAAAACTCTAGCCAGAGGAGATATCCACCTACCGATCCGTTGCACTCTCTTGTTCCCCTGCCTACATTTCTTGGAGCCACCAGAAATGGAATGTATCCCTTGAAGACCCAATCTAACCACCAACTCAGCATCCCCTTTCCCCAGGGGGAAACACACTTCACTTTTAGCCACAACTGACTCCTATATCATACCTAAAATATGCATCCACACTTGTTGACCCACCAACTTCACACCGTGGAATATCCTGTGGTTTCGTTCCAGCTAGATCTGCCAAAGAAGAAAAGTAGGTCCAACATACCAAACATCCTACAAAAAGGAAGCCATCGAGGGGGGTCTTCCCATACTATCCCAGAACTCCACCAGAGAGGAAGCATGAACACAAGGTTGCTTCCAAACCTCCCACCACAAATGCCAAATTTGCACCACAAAGGAGCATCAAAAGAACAAGTGTGAGGAATCCTCTTCCTCTTTCCCACAGAGAACACAAACTAAGGGCCCCTAGAACCCATGCTTTCAAATGTTATCCCAGGTCAGGCACCTATTCCAGGCTAAAGTCCATACAAAGCAATTACATTTGGGCCATGATAACTTACTCCACACCCTCTTCCACCAACGAACCTCCACCCTAATCAACTTCTGAGTCAATAACACCTGATAACCATAGGCCACAAATTAAATCCCCTTAGGGTTGTGAGCCCAAGCAAGAATATCCTCCTCCAAAAGAGAGCTACAACACCTATTGCAAAGAATCATGTTAAGCTCAACACTTCCTTCCTCCTCACCCATATCCAGCCACTGTGTGGGATCCTTCCAACAATCCTTTTCCAACTGTCCATAAAAAGAGAAGGATTTGAAATCACTCACCCTAGACCAACTAGCCGCAAGAAATCTTTGGCTCAAAGGAAGTAGGTGAGGAAACTGAGAGATCAGTGGAGGGAAACCATCCCAAGAATCCGACCAAAAAAGATCCTCTGATCCCTGTCTGCAGATCCAAAATAAACCATCCTTGATGAGCTTGGCACCCTTCTGAAGAGTACTCCAAATTACCGAACCCCTCCCCTCAAGAGGGTACCTAAGGAGGTCATGTCGAGGGATGCCAAGGAAGTACTTATGAGATAATATCCTGGCCCACAACTAATCTTGCTCCACACACCATCTCCAGAAAAGCTTGGTAGCCACAGCCACACCAAACAATGTTGACTATCGAAGACCCAAACCACCATATTACTTTGGACTACACACATCTTCCCACTTGACCAAGCTCCACTTAGAGGATGACAGACATCCAGCAGATAAAAATTGTCTTTCAAGAGAATCCAACTCCTTAAGGAACCCCACCAGAGCCACTTGAAGCATACATTTGTAAGTAGGGAGTGCTTGCACAACTAATTTAAGAAGTGGAACCCACCCAGCAAAAGACAACCATCTATGTGTCCAATGATTGACTTTCACCCAAAACTTATCAATAATATTCTGCCAAGAACCCTTGGGAAGACGCCCAACAGAAATTGGAATGCCCAAATAAGTAAAGGGGAGAACTCCTATCTAAAACCTCAAAATATTAGCAATTCTCCTCTGAATGGGGGCGGGTGAATTAAAGAAGAAGATGGAAGATTTGTCCTCATTAATCAATTGCCCCAAAGCCACAAGGTAAACATCCAACAACTGCCTCATCAAAGTAGCTTCCTTGATAGTGGCCATCCCCATCAAAGCAGTATCATCAACAAACTGCAAATGAGACTGTGGAGGAAAATCTCCACCCTAGTGCCAACCCTGAATGATGCCTAACCCCACATTTCTTTTCAAAAAATGCCCAAGACCTTCAGCAAGAAGAAGAAATAGGTATGGGGAGAGAGGATCCCCTTGACGCAAACCCCTAGAAGCTCCAAAAAGTTCAGAATGATCACCATTTATCAATACCGAGAAGGATACTGACGTAACACAGCTCATGACCCATTGGATCCATTCTTCACAAAATCCAAAAGCTACAAGGATCTTCCGAAGGAAGGACCACCTAACCTTGTCATAGGCCTTAGCCATATCCAGCTTAATAAACATTGTCTTCTCATGGGAATTGGCCATGGAGTGGATGGTCTCAATAGCAATAACAACCCCATCCAAAATCTACCGTCCCGCAACAAATCCACTCTGCTCTTCTGAAATCAACACTTTAAGCCACTTCTTCAATCTCTCAGCCATTATCTTAGAAATAATTTTATATACCACATTGCAATGTTAGAA
>VDFB02097110.1:0-21768 GCA_007258455.2 Sequoia sempervirens
TATTATGTGTAAATACCATCTTAATTGTACTTAGTTATATATATTGAATGTATACTTTCATTAATGGTTTATGATATATATATATATATATGTATGTAAATATATATTAACATATATATATATATATGATGATATATAAATATAAATATATATATATGTATGTATATTTTTTTTATTAGATAAGCAGGGAAGGGCCCTAATCATGTGGTTACAAAGACAGAACAGTAAACAAAGAAACAGGCGAGGAAGAACAACACCAACCCCTACCAGAAAACAACATCATAATGGCATGCAGGCCAAGTAACCAAAATTCAACCACAAAATCATCATCAACATAATAAAAAACAAAATCCCCAAAATAGTGCACAAACCACTAATGAGGTTAACTAAAGACCAGCAAGTATGAAACCATAAGATAGTTATCATGAAATAACAGTCTAGGATAATAAAACTAAGCATCAACAGATTCAAAGCAGCCATATAACCAAAGCAGAAAGATAATTCATGAGGCCGCACCTAGCATGGCATGATGCATGAGTCCATTGGTTACCTTCATTTTCTTCCACCACATGATTCCACCTCATAGCTAACAGAACAGGCCAAACAACTACCCACAATGCAACAACACAACACCCAGTCACCATAACCTCCTCAAGGGTGGACAAAACAACCCAAAATTCCAACCAATTATTGCAAATTTCAAAACATTTTGAAACAGACAGATCATGAGATAACAATCTCACAATAATCTTAACTCTTAGAGAACCAAATTCAAATCCAAGCACTGTGGAAAACCTATCACTCTGAGAGCCATCATCAGTGGTAGTACTGGAGGTACAAAGAGCCCACCTCTTCCAAGTCCAAACACTTGCATAACCAATAACAAGTTGCCCACCCCTTGGGCTGTAGAAACAACACCCAAACATCTAATCCATTAACAAGATAGGCCTCAAGGATGGAAGAACAAGCCTATAGGCCACCCACAAACAACAATATCGTACACAAAATAATTTGAGCCAATTAGCACTCCTTTAAACAACCATTCAGTGGTAAACCTGTCACTCTGAGAGCCAAAAAAGATGTTAGTAATGGAGGAACAAAGAGCCCCAAACCTCCAGAAAATATCAAAGCCCATCAATATTCCATAATAGAACCAACCAACATCAAGCTTGATACTCAAAGAAAATAATCTTGAACCATACTCAACTTTTGCACTGATAGAGCATAGAGCCCCCATCGACCAACTTGCCTCCCCACCTCCATAGAAAACAACATAACCATTCAATAGAGTCTCCTAAACAATAAAAAATTTAAAACACCAACCCTTGCATGAAAGCAAGTTTGGAACATCAAGACTTCCAACCAAAATAGGGGAGTGAGGGAGCCCAATAGAACATTGAGGAGCAATAGCCAACCCAAAGCACCATCCAGCTAGAAGCACCAACTCAATCTCTACCTCAGAAGGAGAGATCTCCCCTCTATAAGAGAGGATGAAGTGAAAACCAAAATCACCAATGACCCTCTTCCCTTGCACAAAAAGGCTCCACCTCAAAAGGAACATATAGAGGAAAAGGAAACCTCCCAACATGACCGCGACATCCAACTCCACCTCTAAAGGAGAGGGCTCCACCTCAGAAGGAGAAGTATTCCCCTCCATAGAAGACCTCAACTATAGAACCCAACAGGGAGCCAAAACACCAGTAGAAAGAGTAGACACCTCATCCATTGGCAGCTTGAGCAACTGGTACAAAAAGGAAGTTATTGGAAGCACCTCAACCAAATCACGAGAAAGAAAACTACCACAAAACTTTAGGATGAACATTTGGAGTAGCACAACATTGTTCAAACTCCTAACTACCAAGGCCAAAAGATAAAAAAGGATGACAGTCTCTCCAAGCCTGAAGTTTGAAACTTCAACAAATAAGGCAAAGAGCTCAAGATAAGCAAACACCAAAAAAAGGTAAAGAGCTTTGACACCCGCATAAGGAGGAACAACCGCAATCAACCCCAACCACATAACAAGGGATATCACAAAGGATAAAACCAAAAGAGCTTGAGAAAGATCTCTTGCATTAGCCACAACCTCCAAGGACAAACAATCATAAAAGAAGTAGGAGCAAGAGCCTACAAACACACCACAATAGTAAGCACCAAAGAGTAAAGCTACAATTTCAAGACTAGGGCAAAGCCCCCACCACCAACAACCTACAAACACCAAGAAAAAACAATGACCATGATCAAGGGAGCCAACCTGAAGCACAAAACGAGCCATAATGAAAAATAGGGGCACCACAACCACTCGAGGAACTTACAAGAGAAACCCAAAATCCTTAGACCAAAAGAGAAAGAGGACCAACCAAAGAAAGGACCAAAATCAAGGAACCACCACCCAAGCACTATCAATAAATGGATAAAAGCAAAAACCAATACTAAAACTGAGCCCACATAGAGAAACCATAGTCTCAAACGCCAAGGACCAACCTCAATACGGAAAAAGGACTCCAAGAGCTAGGATAAAACAACTCGCATGTTCACTGAAAGAATCAAACACACCAAAGCATCTTTAAGCCAAGAACCAATGACCCAAACCAAGTCCAAGACCTCAAGCCAACACAGACACAAACCAAAGGGCTAGGAACTGAACCCAAGAGCCAAATGAGAACACCTAGCCACAGAGCGGCTATGAGGCAAAGAGGGGGAGAAGTGTTGCAAAGCAACAACTAGAACTAAACTCAAGAGCCACTCCAAGAGAAACTTCTGCAAGGAGCCAAATGAGAACACCTAGCCATAGAGAAACTAGGAGGTAGAGAGGGAGAGCAATGTTGCAAAGAAACAACTAGAATTGGACTCAAAAGCCACTCTAGGAGAAACTTCTACAAGGACAAATCCAAAACAGTATCATCAAATGCAAAAGGAAAGGGCCAATGGCCATCGCCATGCTCAACACCAAGGATAATGATACTTTGGCCAACACAAATAGAAGAGACAAAGGAAGCTTCCAACACCCCAAGAAACCCATCCACAAAACACACAAAATTGACCTCCCAAAAACACAAGCACTAGACGACAATGTGAGAGGAAGAAAAACATCGAACAACCATGCTAGGAACGTCAGGCATCAAACGCAGGAGAAATGAAGGAATTTTCCAATGCCATTGCTCATCATCGTCATCTGATTCATCCCGTCCATCACCTGAACCTTTAGAAAAATTTGAAACACCAGACTCCCACCCTTTCATGCTCGCCATGAGAGATGTCAAAATGTTATGTTAATTTGTTTTTTGTATTAAAGCTATATATGCATATGTTATATTAATATATATTTAACATAGTTTATATTGCTTGAGATTAACTATCATTTATCATGATAGAGGACAATTATTAAAGGCCGATTTGAAGTTGCTTATGACTGTGTTTTTAGAAGCTAAGTTTTACTCTCACTATCACGCTTAATGGAACACATATATTTCATTTAAATCTTGTTGCCTTATGTTGATTTAAGACATGGACTTAGTCGACGCCTATGGTGAAGATTATCTTTGATTTGGTAAATTTAAACTGCCATGTTTTGATACTTAAACAACATCTGTTGAAACATGAGAAATAAACAATGACTGTCAAAAGAGAGTAAATATCCAAATCAATTCATCCCCAGATTGAAGTCGATGAATTCATGGTGTTGCAAATTGGTAATTGACTGTTTCTACTTACAAGGAAACCACACTAACATTGAGAGGAGTGTGGAAGCTTTGGCGCCAACTTTCAAAACCTATTTTCTATAGATGTTTATTGTTGGAGATAATTAAAAATATCCATGTGCAGATTTGAATAAGTCTCTGATTGCTAACAATTTTGCAAATTGATATGTTGATGTTTTGTTGAGTATGAGATCACTTAGCTGTGACCTTTTTGTTGTGATATAGGTGTAGTTGTGCATGGTGTTTGTTGTCCATATCCATGCCTAAACTGTAGGATGTGTAGCCCCATACTACTGTATAAATAGTAGAGCCATTTCATTTGAGAGGACACATTCTTCTTGCAAGCCTTAAGCTGCATTATTTCCTTCTTATTCCCAACTTTACTTGTGAGAAAGAGAGAGAGAGAGAGGGAGAGAGAGAGAGAATTCTATCATATTGAGAGAAAGAGTTGTTGTTTGAGTGAAGTAATCTATCAACTTGAGAGTATAGGTTCATTGTGACGTTCTTGAGAAGCTATTATCAAGCTTTTTGTTGTTTGGAAGAGGTTGCATTGTTGTCAATTTATTAGACAAGCAATAACAGGCATGGAGATATTCTTCTTTGTTATTTTAAATTATGAATGATTTCTTCTCCATGTATTCTTGAATTGTATTTTCCAAGTACTTTCATTTAGAGAATTTAGAATGTCTTTAAAGAGGGAAGAGAATCTTTAATACTATTTTTATGATGTGCTTTTAAGTACTCCATAATAGGAGATTGGTGTTTATCATAGGTAAATTATATACTAGATATGATTGAACATGAGTGGCACATGTGACACACTTAGCTAAGTTATTGATTTAACTAGAATAGCTTGTGTTTACTCCTAGGATTTTTAATCCAGTATGGGAGGGAGCTTGTGTACTTACTTGTTAAGTAGGTTTATTCCAAGTAGGTTAAAATGGTGATAGGTTATCTCTGGGATGATAGATTATCCATTGAAGGAAATGCCTATCCGTAGTTTAAGATGGCCTTAATTAAAATTGCCCCTGAGTAGTGTATGTGATAGATGACCTTCCTTTAGATTACCATTGAGAATACTTTGGCCAAAGTAGTGTGATGACCTTTGGCTCCACTATCAGTTCACCGTGATCCAGTATTACATGCTAGTTTGAGATTGTGATACTACAAGTTCTAGTTATGTAGAACACAACACTATGCTTAGTTGGTTGTTTTTATTGGTTACTCTACCAATATCTTTGTCGAAGGGAAGGGCCATCTATCAAATGATAGATGTGTGGGAGACCACATTAAGAGTCTATGGTTGGTGGAAAAGTGCTTGAGTGATGCTTCTCCTCTGTAACAGGTGACAAAAATATTTTTTCCAAAGCTCATTGAGCTATGTATGTAATTGTATGCATTATTGTATTGTTTTAACTTATGGAATTATTGAAATGAAATGGAATCCATGTTGTATTATGTTATGCATTTTGTTGCAAATTCTCGATAAAGAAAAGAAAAACTTTAATTTCAATGGCTTGTTATTTAGTTTATTTACTCGAAAGGTGAAAACTTAGAAATTTTTACTTCTGAAAGGGTTAGTATGTTACAGTTGATTCAAGCTCAAGAGTAAGCTCATAAACATTTCTCTCTTTTCATTGGAATGCACTAATGGTTTTTGCAAATTTTATGGTATAATCTTGATCTCCAATCAAGTGTATGTACTATGATTTCATTATCTCCAAAGTGTCTTTTATAAGTTATAGATTAGGGAGAGTGACTCCATCGCTAACTCCTTCACGTCTCTCTTCAATCTAAGCCTTCCAAAATATTTCTTCAATCAAACTATGTGTGTGGTCAAATCTAGATAGAACTTGCACTTCATTTTTGACGAACACCAAGAAATGATCTTTCCACTTGTGAGTATGCAAAGATGGTGAACTTCTAATATGTTGCATGTCAAATTAGAACTTTCATTCTTGTCATCAATGACTCCTTGGTTGTCTCTAGACTCTTGTCCCTCATCACTCACTTGATGACATTGCTCAACACCAGAATGAGAATCAGATTCAACAAGCTCACTAAGTATTTGCTTATAATCAACTTTGGATGCATTATTAAATAAAATTTATGTTCAAGAAAACCTTTAAACTCCTCAAGATTAACTCCTTTAAAAGCATCCTCATGGCTTCCATTATGCTCTGAAATTGGAACATTATCAGGATCAAAGGGAAATTCATCTCATGTAGGATCCTTATCATATGTAGGTGCCATCACACCTGAATCCCACGTATGGAAAATTTGATTGCTCTGTTACAAAGAAAGGTGCTCACTTTACTCCTCTTGGGGGTTGTCTCTTTGAATAAGTCTCTTCCCAACTCACCAATACTAATATCAATATAAGTATCTCTCTCCAAAGGTATAGTTTGGTAATCAAACCCCCAACCACCCATGTCACCTTCACTATAATGAGGTAAAGAATCATCAATGCTAGTTATTTTGAAAATTTTAATAGCAGAAAATTATTCATTAGTGGTTGCAATCTCCTTAAGAGAATCATTTTGGAGTATTTCCATACAAGTTTCTCCATCAAAGACAACTTCTTCTTCATTGGCAATATCATATCTTACATTGTGTTCTGAGTTTTGAACATCATCTGGGTCAAAGGGAAATTCATCCCATGTAGGATCCTCATTGTGCTTAGGTGCTAACACACTCGGGTCCCATGCGCTATTGATTGCTCAACTCAAGGTAAATGTGATCATTATATTCTTAATGATCGAATGCCCTTTGAATGAGTCACTCTTCAACTACCTAGTACTAGCACTATGATATTCATTCATCTCCATATTTGGTAAATTCAAAAAAGTCCTAACCAAACCACTTTGTTCACCATATACTAGAATTTTTGGATAGTTCATATGTGTGAACAACATCCCATTCAACGTCAACCAAGCCACCATTTGATTTATTTCTAGGACAAGGTAAGGATGATGAAACAATGCTACCTAGGTTCACATAGAGGAATAACCAACGAACTCATCTCCTTGAAGTTGGTCCATTATGGATGATTTGTCAAATCCCATGGCAGTATCTTCCTCAAAGTTCAAGTGTTCTTAATTCACAATTTTAATAGGTGTCTATTCTTCAATATCATGGTGATATTGAAGTGTCATGTACTCCTTGCTTGTGCCATCATTTCCTCTAAGACTTAGAGTCCCATCATCAATGCTTGTTGACTAATTTTGTCATCCTCATGCTTACTTGTGGGCTGAAAATCACAAACAAGCACTCATTTCTCTGACCCTTCACCAATGGCAAGTTTTGGCATCTCTTTCATTGTTCTTCTGATGTACTTCACCAAGCCCATTTTACCAGGTTTCATTATTAAAACACAACTAAAGAAAGATTCAAAAGAAACCATATTTTTAAACCCATCTGACATGCCTTGATACTCTTCAAATAATTGGGGAGCCTCTTGTTCATACTACCTCTTGATCTACTCTACAACTGATATGATTAGGATATAGACTAATTGCTTGCAAAATGCTTAATGTTTACAAATTATGAAATCCAAATTACATAAACAAAATTAACACATTAACATGTGAATAAAAATTCATGCATACATTATTGAAATTATGCATTAAAAATTGAAGGTGAAAAGAATGAAATTGAGAAGGAAGAAGAGAGAGAGTGCAAACGATCTAACAACGGAGTTCGCCACAAACATGACTACGTCTTCGGGTTCGCTCCAATAGAGTGAGACCAATCTGATTAATCTCCAAAAACAAAATTACAATTGCACCAAGAGCATTTCTTCTAGCACTTCGACAACATAACACTAATCTGACGTACAAAAATGGCTCCAAGATCAAGATTCCCCTTTCGTATCACCTATTTCAGTACTTCACCGCTTAACTCCTAAGAGCTTACATTTCCCCCTTTTATACATAAAATATTCCCAAATTGATGAAAAACCAATTGATTTGGGAATTTCAACTTAATCCCCCTTAGTAAATATTTTGAAAAATCCCCCTTATAAAAAAAATCCCCTAAAAAAAAACAATTAAATGGTTTCTATGCCCTTCACATATTACATTATGCTTTTCCTGTTTCCATAAGTTACAACTAATCCTTTTAAAAGGATTATTGTTTTGCAACTTGGAGGGAATTTATTAAATTAAGGAGTATTTCGTTTCCAAATTTCCACAAAACCATCCAATGCCACTTGTATTTTAAAGCCATATAATATATAATGTTGGTTTGAAATTCTCATTTAAAATAGGGGATGAGTTTGGTTACGGGCTATTTACATCCCTTAAAAATAGGGATCAATTTGTTTTTCCTAAAAAAATGTAGCCTAAAAAATAGCATGATTTTTTTTTAAATAATGGAGATCCCCTTTTATAGGGAGGGCCATGTTTTTTTCTTAAGGAAGTGATTTAATTATTAAAATGGAGGGCATGGCTATTATTAATTTATTTATTTTTTATATATATATTTTTAAATAAAGCCATGTCCAACAAATTTCCGCCACATGTAACTTCGAGAAGCCACCATGTGTCACCTCATGATTCATCCATGTCAGCATGATGACGTCATGTTGATGTCATCATTGTACCTTCAAGTCAACCTAGTTAACCATGAGCTTTGACCTTCCATATCTTGCACATACGAGCTCCAATTTGCACAAAACGAACACCATCAGAAAGCTCTTGCCAAGCTCTTCGTGTTGACATCAATTTTGACCACTTTTGGTGACATCAAATTTTGACCCTTTTTTTCTTGTCTTGGGCCCTGAGTTGACCAGTTGTTGACTAAACTTTGACTGGCAATAACTTGGGGCTCTGTAGCTCTGTTTGACTCCATTCAAGTTGTGCTGGAATCAAGACATCGAGCTCTTTCTAATGGTGCTAAAATTTGGAGTATTAGATATTTTTTAATTTTTAGTGAAAATATCCACCAGATCAACAACTCTATTAAAATCCATTAATAAGTTTGAATTTTATTGTTCTCCCAATGGGCTGGAAGGAACTTTCGCTCTGATACCACTAAAATATCCCCCTTAGATTTTTCCCAAAATTTTCACATAAACTTCACCTGTTAGCATTTACCCAATGTAATAATTAGCAAACTAAAAGCAAATGTTCACTTTCTGATCACCCAAATCCTAGAGTGGGAAAGGTGAGATTATACGGTGTAAGGGGATCTAATTAAAATATTGAAAATGTTGGAAGTACAAGAACTATTTGTGATAAGCTAACCAATAAAGAAAATGTAAATACTAGGCAGCAAGCTAGCCTCTTCCACTTTTCAGTGAGCTACTGGAAAGTAAATGAAAGAAAAGAACTTGGTTGCATAGCCAACCACTTCCACTTTTCAATGGGCAACAAAAAGTAAACAAAAAATCAGCCACTTCTTCAGAAAGAGTGAAATACAAAGTACTAAAACAAAAAGTTGATTAGTACTACTAGATCAACATTACAATATGGTGTTAGATTCAATACAATATGAGAGAACCAAACTGAAATGAAGCCCAAATGTTAGGAAACTATCTCAATGACATTACAATAATTAGGCATCATGATAATATGATAAAATACTAAAGTTACTAGGTCTGATATGAAGGGGTAGTAATCTAATATAAAATTCTAGCATGCACAAACTCCAACCAACAACCTTCAAATGCTCAAAATTCCTCAACCACAACTCCAAATGACCTCAAATCAATGGAAAATGAAGTAGAGAAGCTAGTTGTCCAAGTTCATGAAGAAAGACACCACCATAAGGTTTGCAAATCAAAGGCACATTTACTAATGCATCAAAACCAAGGAAATAAGACAACTTGAGGAGGGTGACCAACAACAAAAATTAGGTTATTCTCCTAAAAATCTAAGTTTCTAAGCAAGGAGGCACCTAAAAGAAAGGAACAAATCAAGCCAACACCCACAAAATTCTACACAGCCTCCAAAACAGTATGAGCATGAATGTGGGTCGATAGTGGACTGAAAGGGCACTCCAAAAAGTCCAAAACAACAAGGGAACACACCAAAAATTCCCTAGAAAATATCAAATCCACACCAAAATAAAAACATAAATGAAGCCATCACCAATGAAGCTCAATCTGCAACCTTTGAGTGAAGAAGTAGTCACTGATCAACTAGGAGTTGTCTTTCAAACTCAAAATTGAAGAGCTAAGAAGAAACTCAACCATGAAGCAAGCATTTGAACGAATTTCAGTAGCACTTCATTATGATAAAAAAATGGATGTCCAAATGAGAGGGAGAGAGACTTATCTATAAGCTCAAAACCCAAAAGTTTGAATTTGCTTTTCCCTCCAAAAGGGACACCAAATTTGGAGCAATATTATATTTAATAAAAATCATTTTATCCCTTGTAGGATTTAATGGTGACTCAACACCCCCAAGAATAGTTGCTAGACCAAAATATCTTCCACAAGAGAGAAAATGGCAAGAAATCTTGCTTCAATAATGCAAGTTGAATATTGATGAATAATGGTTGAATATATAAATGTACATAAGATGCCTTACTTATAAAGGAAAGGTAGAGAGATAGGATTAGACAAGATCATGACAAGTGTCTTAATCTTATAACATGAGGCAATAACCTAACTACCTAGGAATCAAGCATTACAAGCTAGATAAGATAAGTTCTAGAAAAGCCAACTAAGACTTGTAGAAGGAATCTTATATCCTAAGTAAACTCAACATTTGAATATGTCCCCTAACTCCCTAGTGAGTGAATTAGCTAGGTACAAGACATTTATTCACACCAACAACTTGGGCATCCAACTTAAAAAGGCATAAATTAAACCTTAGAAATGCATTTATCTCCAATTTAGGCATTCAAACACATGAAGTCCACTTTTAAAAACAACTTAAGTTATGTTGCTAGGCTTGGGGGCCAAAAGAAACCTTAAAATATGACATAACTTAAATCATTAACCTTTCCTATTTTGAACTCCAAGAATTTTGGAGAAGCCAACTCTAAAAATTCCAAGATGCCAAACATTGCATTGACACACTGCCAAAAATAGTAATCGAGTGTTGAACTGCTGCCAAAACCCACTGCCAAAAATAACACTTACTAAAAATATCATATTGCTAAAAATAGTAAGTGACTCCAAACTCCATTTGAGCACAACTTGGGAAATCATCATAACTTACTAAAATTAGTAAGTCCAAAAATAGTCTTTGATGAAAATGCATGTCACACCCCTCTGAAGCTCTCTGAAAACCCAAAAAGACACATAAAATGAACTACTAAACTACTGTAGACATCCCTCCAAAACTCATAAAGATACCTCCTAAAAAATAGGAAATCCTAATACTACCTCTGACTAGCCAATAGGACTTTGGAAATAGGCTAACAGTCATTAAAAAGCATAGGGCTAAAAAAGGGGACATTACATAGTATATGTAGGAATAGAGGCTATGGTTATAGGGAGGGAGACTTGGTTTCCTTCTAACTTTGAGTATATCCCAAAGGTTGAGTGCAACTAGCCATTGTAGGTATATTAAGCATCAACTATATGGGCTAGGCCACACAAAACCTCTAATCCATGAGTGTCACTAATCAATTTCCTCATGTTATCTATCATGGGAACTGCAAGACCAACTAGAGATTCAATACTCATATAGTCTTAAAGTCCTAAATCTTTGTCCAATTTTTTTAGTTTTTCTTCGAGAACATTGGAAACCATAGTCTCAACATCTATAAAAATGGGTGTTTGTAAGGTTTTCATTGGTATATTAATGCCAAGGGTAGATTCCAAAATGGATTGAGTATTGACAACACTATGCATGAATGAGTTGGAAGACTCACGATCCACAGTGGATGTAACAACAATGAGGGATGACATAAGTCTAAAATTATGTCTCACTGAAGTATTGGTAATAGGACACTAGTTCATGAAGCTAATGTGGGTTTAAAAACACTAAGTGTACCCAAGATGAACACTAAACAAACAAACATAGTAAAATGGATAGAAAAAGGAATAAGATAGTAAAAGCAAACAAAGGATATCACAAGACATGTCTATGCAAAAATTGGTTCAATTAACAACAAGAGGATAGAGGAACCTAGGGGAATCTATGTCCTCGGTTGGTTTTTTAGAAATTCAAAAGCTGATTGTGTGTGACTGTGCTTAAGGATTCTAGATCTAGTTGTAAATAGTTTGAACAATGAATAATTTTCCATAATTTTCTTATTGTATGCCAATGCAAGTGTATAATAATATGTAAACAATAACTGACAATTTTGAATGCAAATTTCTAATCTAAAATATATAAATTGACTGATTTTAAGATGCCTAAATATCATAATTATGATTTTGATGCAATTTTCAAACAAAACAATGCAATTTTTAAAAAAAATTATCAGTTTTTTTAGCCAAATAAAAGATGCCCAAATGAATGCAATTAAGAATTTCAAAATAGAGTTTTTATCTAGGTGACTGAAAGGAATCATAATGCAACCTATGATTTAAAATGATATGCAAATTTTGAAATTTAGTGACTTTTTATGATGTAAAAGTGAAACCCTAAATGAAAGATGCAAAACAATGCAATGCAAAACTTAGATCTAGGATGCAATTTTCAGAAGGTATGTAATGTTAGCAAGTCAGGTACACCAAAATGAAACAAAAAAAAAAAGAAACCCTATGCCTACTATGTAAACCTAGGATTGGAATGGTTAGTGTTGGGGAGTTAGGTATTTTCTTATACTTCATTAAGATGGAGATTAATAAGGTGAGTAGATTGACTTTCAACCATGAAGGTGAGCCAATCAAACCTGAACCTCCATCTTATTAAGGATAAACATGACTTGGAATTGATTTTCTATGATTAACCTAATTAAACTATATGACCTAATATGAAAAATGTAAGATCTTGACAATGCACAAACTATAACAACAATTTGATGGCAGATCTGGGGAGTACAGAGGACTATGTACCTATCACTAGAAGTTTGATCTAATTATTGTAGTAGGATTGGGTCACCCTTGGGTGAATGAGTCTTTGTATGACATTGCTGCTCTATTTTTGGGGTCCTTTAATGACAAATCCAAGTTCTTGATTTTTAGTTGCAAAATTGTCGGAACACTGTCAGATAATTCTTTAGGCGAGTCTTCATTTGTTGACAAGATGTAAGGCTTCAAATGCAATAATGAACAATTTGTCTTCAAGCTTCCCTTAGTCCTCTTCAAACCTAAAACCTACACATTCAAAGAGAAGGAAAATGTTGGGCCATTTGGGGGCTTGCCTCAATCAAACCTCGTATTAGTGTTTCCACTTCCACAATGGAAATGTCAATTATAGAATGATAATGAATAGGAAGGAATGTTGAAATCATGAAGTGTTGAAACTCACCACCCTTTAGTGGCTTCCTTGAAGGACTAAATTCATACACATCAAATCAAGGTCTTGGATCTTGCTTGCTTATTTTTTTTGAATGCTTTGGATACCTACAAAAGTGTTAGCCTTAACAAAACAATGATAACATTAACATACATAAACTCACATAAGATTTAACATGATGTTAGGATATTGAATTTCTACAATAAAGCTATGAAATTTTGATCTTGGCTTGCTTGATAGCGCTCTTAATCATAAGTTTGGCAATATAATTTCTTGTTTTGTCTTGTTAGATTTCAAATGATGCAATATCTAGGTATTTATGGGCATTTCTCTAATTTCCCAAGAATTAAATCCCAATGGTTGACATTTGAAATTTGAAATTTGAATATTATAATGGCCACTTCGACATGTCCAAAATTGGTCCCTGAAAAAATAAGGGGAAAATGGGTCCTGACCTTATTCTCCAATACATTAAGTGTCAATGGAAAAATATTAATTGGATGCATTTGTTCAATGCTTGCAATTTATTGGAAAGTGGTACAAATGGGCTATAGAATGCATAATTTCAGGAAATTAGGGACCCAAATAGGCTCAATAATTTAGGGGGAGCAAAACATAGTGTGAAATTGGCAAGGGTGACAATTTATGATCCTACAAGAACATGTACACATAAAATTCAGATATTTCAAGAAGCGTAAGGTTACATGCAAACAGGGATCAAAGAGCATCTATGTAAATGGACCTAGCTCTCCACAATATTGTGTCATTTATGATCATCTATGAGTATTAAGATATTACCTAAAAACAAGCACAAACTAAATGGGAAAGGGTATCAAGATGCATTTTTCACTACTAGATAGATATATGTGGGGCTAATAAATAAAGAAAATTAATTAAATATAACATTCCAAATAAAGAGTTATGTATTGCTAATGTCATAAATTACATCCTATGCAATTTCACATCCCATGAGCCTCCCCTTTAGATAAATAAAAGATAATAATGCAGTGTTTATTTTATCCAACTTTGATTTAATCCTTAACCCATTTGTTTCATGTCGTTAAGGTGGATTTATGTTTTGGACAAATACATGTCCCATAGATGTATGCACACCTCACGAATGTCCTGAATAGATTCCTAACTGCAATAGTTGTTCAGATGTTATGTTTCCTACCTAACAAAAAAATTGTAACACCTCTACTAACTCAAAAACACATTGGACAACTCTTACATGCATAAACCTACCTAAAGTTCATTTCATTTTCTCTCTCTCTCTCTCTCAACACAAAATTCAATTCACAAGTTCTTCATTTTCTCTTTCTCTTTCTTCACCACACTAGCTTTTTTTACCTTCATTCCACCATCTCCATTACATCTTCTTGCTCTCATAGCCATACTACATTGAATCTTTGGTAATGTTGGTGTATTTCTCTCAAGCTTAGAGATTGTAGCCTCTCCATTTAGACATTCTCATTTTTCTAGAGGGTAATTGTGATTTCTTCATTATATTGTCTTTAATCTAGTTGATATATTATTCTAGTATATCAATTTCTTCTTTTATCATGTCTATTTTATTTCTCTTTATGTTGTTTGGTTCTTCGTGGAGACCTGGAGACACCAAAGCATGGATTTGACTAAGGAAAATCTCTAAACAACCCCAACTTTTTTCCTTGGTCTTATGTACCTAGGTACTGAAGATATGTAATGGATGGAGACTTCATCTATTGGTTCTCTATGAGTATTTTCTTCCTTTCCTCTTGCTTTATCATTCATCTTTCATTTAGTTCAAGTTACTTTAATTTTTGTTACTCTTTGTTGCTTTCTCACATTTTAATAGTTTTAGTTATCATAATTGTTATTAGTCACTTTGTTGTAAATTCTAAGATATTCTTAGTTTTTGATCCATATGAGATGCCAGTGTGCCATAGGGATGTCCACATGCCATGTTGTATTCCTTGGTCGATAGCTCATTATTTTGTCTAGAAGACCTCTATGACTTGCTCTTTTAGTTTTTGGAACTCTTTCCTTTTAATTCTACGTAGAATGTAAATAGACACTCTTCATCATTTTATCTTGTCACTTGAGAAATGTCTTTTAAGGTAGTTGAGAACTATTTTCTCCTTGAGACTTCATCATTTTGGGATTATCAAATCCCCTTTACATTTTTGTGAACCTGGCATGAACACGTCTTTGCTCTAGTCTTTGTCAAAAAAAAAATTTCTCTTGTCTAGAAGTTTGTTGGCATGAGTTTTCTAATACTCTTATGAGTTTCACGACCCAACCTACAAAATTTGGGCACATAGTAAGAAGAAGCATTCAACATTCATACATGGGTTCATGATGATAGTTTATTCCAACCTGTCAAACTCTTGTTTTGAGCAATTCATTACAAATTTATCACTTGGCTATACACCTCCTCTCATTTATGTTAATGTGGTCCTACAAATGTTCAAACAAGTTCTTAGCCTAGTACTCTATCTGGATCTTCTTCTCCTATAGACCATGAAGCTGCTCTTAGGGTCCCCTTTTAGCAGGTTCAATATTTGGAGGAGAGGCTTAAAGAATTTGAATATTTTCTAAATTGTGGTAACCTGTACACTCAATTTCTCTTATTTTTAGTAGTCTAAGAAACTTACTTATCTTAAACTGCAAGGGCCTTGATTTTCTCTATACACTAACCAACATAGTTGAGACCCATGTCCCTTCATACACATCAATCTTGAGTCAACCCCAAGATGCCCAATCAAATATTACAGGTATTTAGTTGAATCTTATGATGCCAAAGGTATCTGTACATATGGTGGACACTAATCCTTCTATACCTTCCATGATTTTTGTTGATAATACAAATAATGTGTTTGTGCCTCCCGTTAATCTTGGAATTAATTTATCTTGCATTCCTTTGGGGTATGACATTACTCCTCCTAGATCCACTCCTCAAATCTCTACCACCATGTTTGATCTACCTCTTCTACCATCTAATCTCATTTTAAATACCCTATTACAAAATATGAGTTAAATGCAGTCATAGTTAGCCAACTTAACCAACACTACCTCTCATTCTACTTTACAACTTTCTTACCATCACAATAATTTTTCCTTGAACATTTTGAATGTCCCTATCCCCTAAGGGTTGGAAATTTTGAAATTTGATAAATACAATGATAGATGTGATCCACAAAATTACATCTCATCATTCACTGCTATGTGCAATGTTTTCCTTTATCGGGATGCATTACTAGCTAAATTGTTTCCACAATCCCTTAAGGGCACTATGTTGGAATGGTTTTTCTCTCTTCCTAACAACTCTATTTTAACTTTTGAGCAATTAATCAACTAGTTCTTGCAATAGTTTCAGGCTAAATTGGGTTGAAGGTCACATTCACTGACCTTGTCCACTGTAGGCAAGGAGCTCACGAGAAAGTGATTGATTTTATTGCTTGTTATCAATATTTATTTGCTCAAATCCCTGATGCCCTACACAATCACTACACCAAATCCCTATGATTAGCTCCCTTTTTTGCTCTATTTTTTGCTTTCACCCACTGTTTTATTATATTTTTTCCATTTTTTGGGAAAATTCGGTGTTATTTTTCGGGATGGTGCTATTTTTGGCTTTTTTTGCGCCAACCAGAACAAGTCGGCGCTAATTCAGGCACAAATTGGCATTGAAATTAGCACCGCAGTTAGCACCAAGGTTAGCATAGATATTAATGCCTAGTGTAGCACCCTTATTAACACCTAGATTAACACCAAGATTAGCACCAAAAACTATGCCTACAGTAATGCCCAGATTAGTGCCTAAATTAGCAACCAAATTAGCATCTACATTAATGCCCATATTAGTGCCTGAAGTAACACCTATTTTAGCACCTACTTTAGAGCCTTTCTTGGCACCTAATTTAGCGCCTAATTATTTTGATCTAGCAGGGATTAAGGGTGTTAGAACAAAAAATCCTTCCCCAATATTCACTAGC
The DNA here is from genome assembly GCA_007258455.2 of Sequoia sempervirens. Classification (NCBI taxonomy): domain Eukaryota; kingdom Viridiplantae; phylum Streptophyta; class Pinopsida; order Cupressales; family Cupressaceae; genus Sequoia; species Sequoia sempervirens. The sequence goes on from VDFB02097110.1 coordinate 17,038, forward strand.
CTTTAATTGCTTGCCTACATTTCACTTGCATCAAAAGATCTACTACCTTTTATTTTTCATTATATTTAACATGAAATGCAACAATTTGTGTGAAAATATCCATACTTTCACTAGCATTCGCTTTGTATATACCCATTTATTCCTCCAAATAATCATAAACAAAGCAAGTTTTGTCTTTACTACAGTACTTTGTGTAGATTAAGGGTTGAGGGTTGAGAATTGAGGGTTAAGAGAATTTTAATGCATAGGGTAGAGGGTTGAGGGTATATGGTTCAAGGATTAGGCTTGAGGGTCCAATGTATAGGGTAGAGGGTATAGGGGTTGAGGGATTACTAAGGTAGATATTTTACTTGGGTTTAAGGGTTGAGGGATTAGTAGGGTTGACTAGGGTAGAGGGTATTGGGACATTGAGGGTAGAGGGATGTAGAGGGTTTAATGGTTTAGGGTTTAGGGTATTGGGTTGAGGGATTAGGGTTGAGGGTATAGGGTTGAGGGATTATGGTAGAGAGGGAGGGATGGATTAAGGGTTGAGGGTTGAGAATTGAGGGTTGAGGGCGGTTTAATGTATACTAGGGTAGAAGGGTAGAGCTGGTAGAGGGTGTAAGGGTTTAGGGTTTAACTAGGGTTGAGGGTATATGGTTCAAGGATTAGGGTTGAGGGTCCAATGTATAGGGTAGAGGGTATAGGGGTTGATGGATTAGGGTTAATTAAGGGTATTTTAGGGTTGAGGGTCGAGGGTTTAAGGGTTGAGGGTTGAGGGATAGGGTTTAAGGGTTGAGGGATTAGGGTTTAGGGTTGAGGGATGTTAAGGGTTGAGGTTGGTAGAGGGTTTAAGGTATAGCTAAGACATTTGAGGGTATATGGTTGAAGTTCAATTAGGGTTGAGGTTCCAATGTAGAGGGTAGAGGGTATAGGGGTTTAGGGTTTAGGGTTTAAGGGTTAAGGGTTGAAGGATTAAGGGTTGAGGGTTGAGGGTTTAATGTATAGGTTAGATCAGAGGGTAGAGGGTAGAGGGTTTAACAGTTGAGGGTTGAGGGTTTAAGGTTGAGGGTAGAGGGTTGATGGTCCAATATTCATGTATAGGGTAAAGGGTGCAGCTATAAGGGTTGAGGGTATGCATATGGTACTACATTGAGGGATTAGGGTTGAGGGTCCAATTTTGTATAGGGTAGAGGGTATAGGAGTTGAGGGATTATGGTTTGACTAGGGTTGAGGGTAGAGGATAGAAGGTAGAGAGTAGAGGGTAGAGGGTAGAAGGTTGAGGGTAGAGTGTAGAGGGTAGAGAGTTGAGGGATTCAGGTAGAGAGTTTAGTAATTGGGTTTAAGAATTTTACTAAGGTTGACTAGGGATTAGGGTCGAGGTTACTAGAGGGTATATGGTTCAAGGATAGGGTTTAGGGTCCAAAGTATATGTAAGGTTTAAGGGTTTAGGGTTGAGGGACATTAAGGGTTAAGGGTAGAGGGTTTAGGGTATAGCTAGGATGTTTGAGGGTATAATATGGTTGAAGGTTGATTATGGTTGAGGTTCCAATGTAGAGGATTGGTGCAGGAGCACCTAGGCTAACCTTCATTTTGTTTGTCATCAATTTTGGCTTGTACCTGATCTTAGCCAAATCAGGGTATCAGTGTGTTTGCTTTGGACCTTAGAAGGTCTTGGTTGTGTGTGGTGAGTTAGTCACTAGGACTAAAGTCATCATTTGTTAATCATTGTTGTTAAATGTTGCTTTATTTAGCTCTAGACAGCTTATGTTGGAATGTAGGGTATTAAATGTGTTATAACCACATGGTCATTGTTGGAAGATGCCAAGAGACAGTTAAGGGAGTTTTTGGCTTGAGATCAAGGTGTTAGGGCCCTAAGATTTAGGATCATGACATAGTGATAAGTTGCAAAATGTTGTTGAAAAGTTGCATGACAACAGTTGTGGAATTGCATGCAACTTAGTTATATTGGATTCCCTTGAAATCAGGGATGTGGAGTTGAGAAACTTCCCTTGAAACATGGTAAAGGCTTCAAAATAGGTGTGGTGGCTCGTAGAGAGCAGTTAGATTGCATTGTAATCAAATTTTGGTGTGAAGGAATAGTGAATTTGTTGCATTTTCTGTGTTTACCCATGTGTCTTGAGAAACAGAGTTACCAAAGGCTTTGTGTATACTGAATCAGCACTGTATTTATGTTCATAGAATAGTTTAGAGTAACTTTCATCTTGCATTCAGGTTACTTAGTGTAGATTTGTTGTTTCTAATTCATAGATTAGAGTGTAGAGTGTTAGTTTTCTCTATTTTGAGCAGTTAGACTTAGAATGGCTCCCCCATAAGATCTAACCACGGGATCTCCCTAAAATTGGATTGAAATGATAGGGGAGCCAGTTACTTGTAAATATTTAGCAGTAGGAAGTGTAGGGAATGGAGCAATTATTTTTAAAATCAAACCCTAGGCGAGCTAGGACAGTCCAGTTAGGAGTTTGATAGTGAAAATTGAAGAGTACAGGCAGGGGTAGAAGGTACAATACAGAAACCGTACGGCTTCAGGTAGGGCTTAGTCATATCTTGACATGTTGAAAAGGATTGTGGTCTATCCAATCCATTTGTATAAGGAAAAGGCAAGAAACCAGTGTAACCCTAGGAATTAGGCCTAATTAGCCTATTTGCCCTTGATAGTAGGAATCCACTGTACGGATGAGACAGGGTTCTGACACTCTGTGAAACATTTAAAGGACTGAAAAGGGTGTCCAAAAGTGAAATTTAGTTTCTTGGTTGTTTGACAAGTTTCACCAAGAAAAGCAAAAAAGTGACTGGTAAGGGCTACAAGGATTAGGCCTTTTCAAGGCAAGATCTTGAGATCGGGTAGATTGAAGACTAAAGACCCTCCAAGATGCATTCAATTGAATGTGAAATGAAAGAAAATAGAGCTTCTAACTCCCCTGCAAGCAGTTCAAGCAAGATGATGAAGTTGGCACTTAGATCCTTCTAGGTGTTGGAAAGAAGATTGCAAAATTGGATGGTGTTAAGTCCTTCAAGGTCAAGCACAAGGAGAGACTCTTGTAACAGAGTTGAAGCAAGGCTTAGTTAATGATTTAAGTCTAGTTAGAGCCTAGAAGTTGACAGGTTCTTGGTTGAAGACAGAGAGAAGTCTTCTAGCAGGTTGGTGCAAGCAAACCTTGGAGCACACATACACCAAGGATAAAGGGTATAGGGGTTGAGGGTTGAGGGATTAACTAGGGTTGAGGGTTGAGAATTAAAGGTTGAGGGTTTAATGTATATGGTAGATTAGAGGGACATAGAGGGTATAAGAGGGTTTAAGGGTTGAGGCTTGAGGGTTTAAGGTTGAGGGTAGAGGGTTGAGGGTATATGCAAGTTGAGGGATTAGGGTTGAGAGTCCAATGTATAGGGTAGGGGCTATAGGGGTTGAGGCCAGATTAGGGTTTAACTAGGGTTGAGGGTAGAGGGTAGAGGGTAGATGGTTGAGGGTTGAGGGTTGAGGGATTAACTAGGGTTGAGGGTTTAATGTATATGGTAGATCAAAGGGACGTAGAGGAATGTATATGGTAGATCAAAGGGACATAGAGGGTATAAGAGGGTTTAAGGGTTGAGGCTTGAGGGTTTAAGGTTGAGGGTAGAGGGTTGAGCTTATATGCACACTACTGGATTTGACACCATTTTTTGATGGGAGTTCGTCGGTCGTTCGACAAATCTTTGTCGGAAGAGTGACACAATGGCGAAAATCTTTTTGTCACTATTTTTTCGTCGCAAGGCCGACAACAAATTAAACTTTGAAATAATGGCGAAGAATCGTCAGTCGACGGCATCGTGAAATACCTCGGGATTTCGTCAGAATATGGACGAAAACTTTGTTTATCCATCGATGAATTACACCAGAAGTTCGTCACCGGTTCGACGAAATGGGAAAGCAGTAGCATCGAAACAACATAAAATGTTCATCGAAATTACAACGAAATACTCAAGTAGTAGCGTCGAAAGAGTGCCAAGAGTTCATCGAAAGTGCGACAAAATTAGCAAGGAGTAGCGTCGGAAGAACACCAAGAGTTCGTCGAAAGTATGACGAAATGAGCAAGGAGTAGCGTCGGAAGAACACCGAAAGTTCATTGAAAGTGCAATGAAATTAGCAAGGAGTAGCGTTGGAAGAACACCAAAAGTGCGACGAAATTAGCGAGGAGTAGCCTCGAAAGAACACCGAAAGTTCGTTGAAAGTGCGATGAAATTAGCAGGGAGTAGCGTCAAAATCATTGTCGCAGCTATAGCAACTTTGTCGAGCCTTTCTGTTGATTCATCAGTTGTTTTCATCGAAATTGCGATGAAGAAGAAACATTTAAAAATATATATATATATATTATGTGGAAATGTACCATTGCGGAGACTGACGACTGATCATACATACAGACTGCATATTGGTTTGATGCTTCAAACGATGCATTTCTTATATTGAAAAGTGCATTACCTTATTGAGCTTCTCTTTGTTTTGAGTATAGTTTAATATTCTCTACTTAACAAGGCCAACCACATGACGGTGGAAGCTCATTTGGCGCCCCCCCTCCCCTCACATCACTCTCAATTCCCCATACCCAATCATATAACATTAATCATTGATTCATCCATTAATAACATATAACATTCATTCATTCATCCATTAATAGCATATAACATTCATTCATTAACATATAACATTCATTAATTAACATATTCACATTCATTCATTAACATATAATAATCATT
>VDFB02097112.1:0-37066 GCA_007258455.2 Sequoia sempervirens
TTGGTTGAAAATTTTGTTACGAGAGGTTATTGTGGATCTCGGGAAATTACAGAGGCTATTCAATGTCCTCACGGGGAAATTTTCTGATTACTGGCAAAAAAATTTCCTTACTGTAAAAAAATTATCTTTCTGTTTTATTTTGGTTGATTTTGGAATTAGAAGATCCTTTGGAGGATCTTGGTGAGAGGAACTTTTGCATTGGTTGGAGAAGCTCTTGGGGTTTTGTGTGCTACAGAGGTTTTTCTTTCTACAGCCAAATTTTAAGTCACAAGTATTCTTCTTTCATAAATTAATTTATTGTTTTCTGAAAAGTTTGTTTGAGAAAAGTATATCCTATGTTATTGAATTTCAGTAATTATGTTTTGGAAAAAATTTGTTATTGTATCTGTTCTTCCAGGAATATGTTGTTTTAGAAAATTGCTGTAGACTTTCTTTTTTTTTTTTTAAAATAGAAATTCCTCAGAAGAAATTTTTTTGTTATTTCCCAAATCTCTCCTACAGAAATTTGTTTATTTACTTCTCTGTGTAAAAGAAAATCTTCATAGAAAACAAATATATAAATACATGAATTTTTTTTTTATGTCTGAGAGTTGTCGTACAGGCGAGGGTTTTGAAAACAAGAAATTTATTTTGAATAAATATGGAAATCGCCGTTCGGGCGAATTCATTGTAAAAATTTAATTTTCTTTTATGAAAATGAATTTCGAATTTTGCTCAAAAGTCGCCGTGCGGCGTACGAAAATAAATTCTTTTTGAAGCAAATTTCGTTTTAATTTTATTTGAGGTTAAATGGTTTGGGATGGAGGCTGCACAGCCTGCCCCGTATGGGACGCAGACTGTGGGCAACGCCCAGCGCTGCACACAGTCAGTGGCCCGTGGGGAAGGCTGTGAAACAGCCATCCCCAACAGGGTTTACTACCCTGTCCGCAGCAATGGCTGCGTGATAAACACAGCCGCGAATTAGAAATTTCCGCGGATTTAAAAACTTAAATTTTTATTTCTTTGTTTCTTTTTATAATATATATAATATAATCAAATATATTATATATAATATATAATATTATTATATATTAAAAATATATGTTTTATAATAATTCTTTTGATTTACTGGATTTAATAAATCCAAATAGTAGAATATTGTTTTATGAAAATTAATCTGTTTATTAATTTTGTTCCTTTGTTTGGGCAAATCGGAAAAAAAAAAAATTTGTAATTTTCTATTTTAAAGTCTTCCAGACCAATTTTGAGAGTGGGAATTTGGGAATGTTAAGTTGAGTTCTTTTGTAAATCAAGATTGTGTATATGGTTTTGTTTAGAGGTTGACATCTGTATTATGAACTATGAAAGTTGTTCATTATAATGTGATTGGTCTTTTTATTGATATGGGTTAGATATATACTTTGTAAACCATAGTCAGAAAACATAGTTTCCCATGTTATGTTTAGGGGAGTGGCTGTTTGTAAGGGCCGACACACAAAGTGGTGTCAGGGTAACTTACAAATAGTTAACTAAGTCAGTGATAATTAAAAGACACAGTAGTTAGATTTAAAATCCATTAACAAGATGTACATGCCTCGCTTATGACTCTTGAGCTACTACAGTCACGAGTATAAGATGAGAAGGCCTGGAATGGCAAATCGGTATCTTGTTTCCTTAAGAGGCATTCGATTCCGCAACAGTATGCAATAGGGGCCAGGTTTCGTAAGAGGTTACGAGGGTAACCCAAGGATTGGGGGCCGGAACCTAGGAAGAAACACCAGGGTAACCTTTGCATCGTTGTGATGACACTCCACCTAAAATAACAGTCAACCTTGAGTTTGTGTTTCAATCAATTGTCAAAATCTGGAAGCAATGTAACCAATAGTTTGTATGTACTAGTGTCTAGGGTTAGTAGATTAGGTCTAGGTAACCTTATTACTATCTCCTAGCACGGGGGGTGGACCTACGGGTACCACATGGTTGGGTGGAACGTGCACCTTACTCCGTTGGGTCCCCAATTTGATCATAGCTTTGAGGGCTTCATGGATGGAGAGCTCGCATATGGATTTCTTCTATATTTTCATCATTGTATATTGTAAACATGTATTTGAGAACATCCCTCAATTGTATAAGAGGTGAACAATGTAACTGTAATTGTAATCATTACTGAACTACCTCATCAGATGGATGAGTATTGTAATATCATATCAATGCAATGTATGAAAAACATGTTTGTACTTTATTATATCTTGAATGAAAAAAATTTATTATTATGCAATGTTTATTTTATGTTATAATTTAATAAGTGCAATGCGAAATACTTAAGTCACTTTAGGAAAACTCAAAGTAGTGTAACGTCGTTTAACCTAAGAATGTATGCAATTAATTAACTTATAATTAAACTTTAAAAAAAATAAAAATTATTACACATTTATAACACAATTGCATCGTTCTTAGGTTATTAAGACGGGGCATTACAGTGGACAAGAAATGTTTCTAAGGCATTGGAATTTGAAGTTCATATTGTGAAGTGCGCCTACCTTGGAGAATTGAAAGCTTGGCCTAGCAAATTCCCCTTCAATTTGAAGTAACCCATGTTATATGCGCCTTGGCAGCTTGGAAGACCATGAAAAGTTTCTAAGTACTAGAAAATGGAAGCTAGCCATGTCAAGTGCGCCCTTGGAAAGAAAGATACTTGGAAATATTCCAAATATGAGAAATTGAAAGTTGCCACCCCTGAATGCGCCCTTGGGAGAGAATGGAAGGGGAGATGCTTAAGGAAATTTTCTAAGTATGAAAAATGAAAGTTGGAGAGTCCAAATGCGCCTAAAGACTAGAAGCTAGGGGAAATGTTTTATGATGTTGAAATTGGAACCTCAAGATAATAAATGCGCCCAAGCTTGTGATTGAATGATGGAATTTTCATAAGCATTGGAAATGAAAGATTGTTATAGGCAAAAAACGCCCAATGCTGGAGAAGTGGAATAAACTTTGATTAGAATTATTTTCAAGGGATGAAAAATTAAATGTCCCCCTTCGTTTAGACACATGAATTAATCAAATTGAGAAATATTTACTGAGAGGGGAATATTTTGGGAGGTCTTGAAAACTGTTCTGAGGGGAAAATAATTTTGCCTTGTGATTTTAAAATGTTGGAGCTCACGATTGATGAAATTTCTCTGGGAGAAATATAAATTTTTCTAAGGCGTTGAAGAATGAAATGAATAAAATTTCTCAAATGAAATAAAATCTTCCTAAGGCAGAGATGAGATTTTTTTTTTAATGCTGGAGTAGTTTTAATAAATTTCTCAAAAATGTTTTAGTCAACTGAGAGTAACATACAGTCAAGGAGGGAAATTTCAAATTTCGAATAAGGAATCTCCAAAAATAGTAAATTTTTATGACAACTCTATGACGACTAAGCATAACTTTTGTGACAACTCGCCAGTCATCTCTCTCGAATTGGAAATCTTTTAAGTAGTGGGGGAGTGAATTAATGGCAATTGCTAAACCGGGCGCCATCTTTCAATTATATAAACTCTGAAGCTACTCATTTTTCTTCACAAGTGCTGAAGTGGGACTTGTGAGAGTGTTGAAGTTGAAGTGAGTGGCTGCTGAGTGAGTGAGAAATTTCTGAGCTGAGTGAATTATTTTTTCTAAGTGCTGAAGTGTGAATTGTGAGAGTGCTGAAGTTGAAGTGAGTGAGTGCTGAGAAGGAGAAAATTCTGAAGTGAGGGAGTTGAGCTAGATTTTTCTAAGTGCTGAAAGTAATATTGTTGAAAGTTGTTGAGGCTCGAAGTTTGAATTTTGGAGTCAGAAATCTCGAGGTTTGAAGTTGGTGGTTTAGTGTTGATGATTTTCATTTTCGAAGCTAACTCCATGTGCCAACCATCTCATGGTGATTTTATTTTTCTAAGTTAGAATTGTAATCCTTGAATTTTATTTTGCAGATGGCTGATGTTCGAAGGGGAGATGCTGCTAGAACAAGCAAAGCTGCAGGCAGAGCTGGGAATGCTGAAGCAGGCAAAGAGAATGCCTCCAAGCAGGCCATCATCACGCAGTTGAAGAAGTCTTTTCTTCCCAAGTCAAAGTTTGTGTCCAAGTTGGGAGGTTTGACTGATACCAACCTTGGTTCATTCAACCTCGAGGCATTCAAAAGGAGAATACACGGGCAGGGTGGTCATCCTCCATCAGTGACATCGCACAACATTGTGAGGAGTGGATTGTATGCAGCTACTAGTTTTCCACCAACAATTCGATGTCCTCAGTTGATAATGGAATGTGCAGACTATTATAGGCCAGACCATCGAACAATTGTTTCTTCAGAAGTCAAGTTGTTGGCTAACTTCACAACTGATGCTATTGGAGAGGCGTTCAAGATTCCAGCTATGGAGAGAATGTTGTACAAGTCAAAAGAAAGTGTTGATAAACTATACGCCTCATCTTTTGATAGGTGTGCAAAGAGAATTAACACATCATGGATGAGGAAGCCAAAGCTTCCTAGCGCCAAGTTGCTAAAGCAGATCATCTCAGAGGAGTTGAAACAAAAATACTATGATTTAATCATGATGCTCAGCCGGGTGAATGGCAGCCCACATGCATACGCTTTTGAGCCTTGGATGTTCTTCTACATCAGCGTGGTGTTGGAGGGAAAGGAGTATGTAGATTGGGCAAGGATGATCAGCGACAACATAGATGAGCAATTCAGAAGTTTGAGGAGAACGAAGACATTTTATATGAGCTCGTATGCCCTCTATATGCTAGCTCGGATAACGAAGTATAAGGGACTGACATACCAGGAGCTAATTGGATGTGGTTCCAATCAATTTAAAATCCATGAAGCTTGTAGACAATTGCATCTAACAAATACCTTCAGCTTCAAGAGAGTGAACGATGCTTTCACTATGCACATCACGAGGATTCTTCAATGGAGAATGCAACAAAGAATATCCAAAGAGGCACAAAAGTTGATTGAAGAGTACGGGTATTGGTTTATCCAATTCCCGAAGTTCACTTACATAAGGCTGTCGGGGTTCCACTCATACACCTACAGATTGTCGAGGTACCCCTCAGACAGGATGGTAATTCTCGAAGTGTCTAGGTAACTCATGGCCTATGACAAAATCATAAGAAAAAAGAAGAAAGGAGGAGTGCACTTCCCTATTGTTATGGGAAATTCACTTGAGGAGTGCCCTTCTTTGCAAGCAGCCAAGGGAACAGAGGAGGAATTGCAATTTTATCACCTCACTCTCCACACCAGCCGACAAGATTTTGATCCTCACAGAAAGATTGGAGTTGTACAAGGTGAAGAATATCGGCACAAGGCTCATGTAGAATATTTTTGGGCAAATGCAAAAGATGAGGTTGAGATTAGAAAGAGGATGTTCTCCAGATTACCTCTGAAATTGATTAGGAAATGCGAGGTTGTCCGAGTTCCAAATCAAGTGGATGAGGATGCCAACATTATTCACCCAGATTACGAGTCAATAAAGTACACGCCAATTCCACCACCTAATTGGGTAGAACCGGAGATCATGGACTTGAACACATTGTCTATGCCGGTCTTAACATTCACAAGGAGCTGGGTGGATGGACATGTTCACAGGCTTAAGAGAAAATCAATTGCCCTCACATACAACCTCATGGACGATCAAAGGCCACCCACCGGTATCAATAAAGTAGAGAAAACAGGCCGCCCAAGCTACAAAGCCATAGGAGGAGGAACCAATTCAACCTTAGCCTTAGAGGACAGAGGAAGCATCACCTACATAGCTATTGGCTCACTCTTCTAGCGTACAAGAAGTTTCAATCTTTGCAAGTCAAAGGGTTAGAGTGAATGAAGAGCAAGAAATGGAAGAAGTCAACCAGCCATTGCTTAGGGAGCCTGATAGTCAGAGCGCTAATGCTCCTAGGAGTGCCAACCAGCCAGATGAAGATGAGGAAACAAAAACAGCCACTCGCCTGGATCGTGCAATCGAGGCAACCTTTGAAGATGAGAACACTACGGAGCCTGAAGTTCGGGGTCTTGAGGAGGATAGTCAGCACATGGAAATGGATGAGCCTCAACCGAATGTTGCTAAAGAGGAAGTTCATGAAGTAGAAGCAACGGAAGAGCAGCCACTTTTCGTCTGTGGCTCTCAACAAGATGTTCCAAATTGGCTCACAAGTGCAATAAGAAGAGATCAGGTGGACGACACTGACCCAACAATAGAGATGGAAGAGCTCCTTAATAGAATAAGCGGGTCACCTAAGAGGAAGAGAGCCAGAAAGTACTCCCAGATGGAGACAGACGAGTCCGGTTCTCACACTCTTCATGTTGCGGTTCCGAGGGAAGAATGTGATCTAGATAAAGCAATGCCTGAAAATTACACGATCACTACAGTTGAATTGGGGTGCCCTACTGGAGCACAAGTTATTGAGGAAGCTGAAAACTCCTTCAAGGCACTGAAAGGTAAATAGCTTCGAAAGGGAGAAAAATACAAGAGGCTGAAAAAGGGAGCATAGGGTATTAGTTGGGTATGTGCAGCATCTAGCACGTCCATGTGCTCAAGAGAGCCCAACGGTGGAACTTCCAGCTAAGCTTCCACGGGAATCAATTAGCAGGCTTGAAGAGATAAAGATGGCAATTCAGGAAGGGGACAAGTGGATTGGCGGTGTTCGTGCTGAGGTTGGGAGATTTATTGAAGATCTTGTCTCCTCTTTCCAACATGCTTCCAGCATCCTCTCCCGTATGGAGAACATTGAACAGGCATGGAGTGATACTCACATATTTCAGGATAAGACTATCCCACGCCTAGCTACTTTGATGCATATGCCAATGCAGAGTTTGATTGAAGGAGGGGTGATTCAGGCTAGAGATAGATATGATTTTCTAGGCTGGTACTCTGTGGCATTCACCGGCAAAGGTTTCTTTGACACGGAAAGGACAAAGTTGGCCAAGTTCAAGAAGGCCATGGGAAACATTCAGAAGGGAATCTTCAACACGCTGGAGGCATTGTTCACAAAACGGCTAACTCTTGAGGAGGTGACAGTGGATGGATTAAAGGGCAGATTGCACCCATTCTTCTCTGAGATGAGAGTATTTGCTCAAGTTGACTTTGAGAATGTATCCACGTTCTCCGCTATTATTCAGAGCACGTAGGAATCCATCGAGGCCTGGAGAAAATCTTGTATGCGGCAAGAGCAAACAATGGCCATCCTCAAGTATCAGCTTAATCTTACCCCAGCCATTTCTAAGCAGGAGGTTGATGCAGTGTTGGCCCGATTTGTTGCTTTCGCGGTCAAAGAGAAGAACAATGGGAACAGGATCCTGGACGAGAATCTTCTAGAATGGTAGTGGGCATTAAATGCCCATAGTGGTCAAAGGAGGAATCTGCCATTCTTGTGCTCATTAATTGCACCACTCCACCTTTTGGCGATTATTAGGGCAGAATCTAGTCTAGGACATATGTGGCTCGATCTGAGCCGTCCATTGTAATTTAATCTGGACCGTCCATTGAGATTGGCCAGCTATCTAAAGGGGACTCCCCCTCATTTGTACATTATTAGATTAGAGATTAGAGATCAGAGAATAGAGCATAGAGAGATAGTTTAGAGTTAGCATAGTTTCATTGCATAGCATAGTTTGAAGGAGAAGGAAAGTTTTCCCTTGAGAACTTTGTAAGAAATTGTTGTGAAAACTATTATAATCAAAAGAGTTTCATTGATGATGATTTTGTCTTTTGTTATGAGCAACTAGCAAGATTTTTTTGTCCTACTTCAAGTAGGACTTAAATTAGAGTAATTTTCATTTTCATGGAAGTAGTTAGTTGTGGATTGTGGTGTTTGATCGAAGCAGCTTCGCTTAATCCATACCACTAGTAAGCTTGTTGATGGTAAGCTTTCCTTGTGTGGTCAACTGGAATACTTTTCAAACTTAACTTCGATTGTGATTCATGTGTTTGTATGTGTCGTCCTGATGGTATTTGCATGTTGAGTTGTAATCTGAATACCTTTAGCTGCTCCCTTGAAGATTGCACCGACTTTGTTGAAGTTGTCCAACGTGAGGCAAGGAAAAGTCCGGTTGTAGTCTGTTGAAGTCAAGCCCCATACATCTTGCACTTAGACTAAGACATAAATCTTCTAAACCCTACACTCATTTAATTTCTGCACATTTCTGGTTAGTATAGGAAACACGTACCTTATTGCTAAATCATCCGCAGTGCATGAAAACCCCTTTCATCATTAATCTATTGTCAGCTGCTAATTTCTGAACAACTGTGTAAGTCCCCTCGTGAAAACAACATATCAGAACGAACCAACTGAGTGTATTCCATTGCATTGAAGGAACTTTGGAGTTGAACGTACGATCTCTCTCACAATCTTAGCGTACAGGATACTTTGATCAAGAGAGAATGGAGTAGCCATTGGACACTTTATTCTGCTGTTTAGTGTTGGTCACTAAAATCACATTAACAAGGGGGTTTGGTGGCATACCTTGTCTTTTCTGCCATAGCCTCCTTTGTGTTATGTAGAAGATTTGTCCATCATCTCCTTCAATTGTCTAGAAATCTGGTTTCTCAATATTTTCTTGTTGAATACTGGCCACTCGTTTGCACTTACAATTGGCTTTCCTTTGCCTATAATTAGGGCAGCACTCAACGAGCATAGCTTTTGCTTCCTCCTACTTCTTCTTCATGTGGAAGGTGTCCAATTGTGTTGCTAGATGACTAATTATATCCTCCTTCATGTTGGACAATAAGTTACTAATTTCTACTTTGGAAACCCCATTAGAGGACTTACATGTGATGGATGACCTCTCCCCTCTTGGCTTTCTAGAAAGGGTCTTGGAATAATTCCTATAGACTTTACAAATGTCTTCAAATGGTCCTATAGAAATGTCTCCTCCCCCAATAATGTTGAGGGCATCCATACATTTTTCATTAATCCCCCTTAAAAATACCAATTTAAGGGATTCCTGTGACAGTTTATGTTTGGTGTTTTTCCTCAAAGCAAACTGAAATATTTCTATATAATCTTCTAATAGCTCATCCTCTTTTTGAGACATGGAGAAAATATCATCTCTCCTCCGGTCTAATTCTCTAGAATAGTCCTTGTATATCAGAAGTCTTTTCATGTATTTTATCCTAAAATTGCTATATGATGATTATATCACAAAAATTTGGTCTTGGTTTCTATTTTATAAGAGAAGAAACAAGCTTCAGACCGTTACAAAATGAGGCACCTTTTCAAAGTTCATGCCTTTTTGTATAAACTAATCATTAGTTTTTGCTAAAACATAATTAAGAGAAACAAGTGATAAGTAAACAATTTTAACTAGAAATCTGCAACACTAGTAATGCACTTAAATCCATTAATCAATGTAGAGGACCCGTGATCATCCTGATCTAGCAAGATCCTCCTCTCCATGATAGAGTACCTAAATGCTCAGTACTTCCACTGTGACAAGCTCTGAGGCTTATTCTTCTAGGGGAGCCAAATAGTTTTGCTCCCATTGATACACTATATAGTCATGTGGCCATGTGTACTCTTGAATCTTCAATACATTTGCAAGGTGATTCTTCCACCGGTAGTCTAGTAACCCTCTCGTGTCTATGACGAACTTGGAATATCCGACAACCAAAGCTACTATTCTATCCATGATTAAATTGAGGCTGTGGCAATTCAATTCACCATCTTTCTGAATATAAGCAATGCAATCAAGAGTGATCTGGCCAAATTCCTTCTTCCATTCATTGAGATCTTTCAACTAATCATCATCCTTTAATATCCTTGGCACAAACCACTACTTCAATGTTTGAAATGTATCCATCCTTGTTCTAATCTTCTAATCTTCTCCATTTATATACTGGGATTCATCTATAACCATCTTAACCATCTGCTTAGTGGGTTTTAAAACTGGTGGAGCTTCTCCACTTCTCTGTAATAACCTGCATAAAATCACCGAAGTATGATGAATTGGCTGCCATTTATTGAAGAGAGGATCTAGTACTACTGCATGGGCTTTCATCTAGTCAATCGCCTGGGATAATGAGGTGTAAGAATCATACACACTTTTTAATTTGTCCTCAATCAACTTGACCCTTTGATCCAAGATTTTCTCCAAAACATTGAGGATTTCCCTTCCTACCCCCTCTTTAGCTTCATTGCTAACTTTCATTAACTACTCAATTTCCTGATTTAGTAAATTCATTTGTTCAAAGGATCATATAATATCATTTCCCTATTTTTTGAAGGCCCTGCTCCATTCAATTGTTCTTTTAACTTCACATTTTCCATGAACAATTTATTCACTTCATCATTGAGAAATTTTAGTTCCTTTTCATACTCGGCCAATCTGGATTCCATCTCATTAACAGCTTGAGTGAACATGACCGAATGCATTGTCATGCTTGCAGCCTCTAGAGGAATTGTATCCTTTAATGTCTTCACCATGGCTGATCCTCTCATTTCCTGCACATCATCTAATAATCTCAGTTTTTGTGTGCTTCTTTGTTTCATCCAGAAGCCCAAAGTCTCAATTCTTTGGTTATATCTGGTGTAACTTATTCCTTCATTTGAATCAAACTCAACAATCATCATTGGGCCCTCTTGTGTCCTTACTCAATCAAGCAAGAATATTTTCTTTAATTCCATACCCAAGACAATAAGTATGTCACTTTTCAAAACCATTACTCTAGCCTCTTGTGGGCTATTATCAACATTATCAATCCTCGATTCATGGAAGGTATGGAATATTATCTGGTCATGTTGGTATTCTTCAGCACCCATCTTGTTTATTTCAACCCTCTCTTCAAATTCCCTCATCTTCAATTTGATCTAGTAATCTTTAAATTCAGGAGTCTTGATAAACTCATCATCTTCCACAAACGTGAGGCTGCAACTACCCTTTCATCCTCAAGCATTTCTCTTTTTCCCTGTGCATGGATGTCAATTCTAGCTTCAGTTTCATGGACTAGCTGATCTACTTCAACATCATCCTTCAAGTTTCTTAACAAACAAGTTGCCTCTTTTGTATCTCCAACTTCCTCATTTATTGCATAAGAAACCAATGGATCTAGCTCCTGTATCTTTTGTTTCTTAGCAAGTGGTTGTCCAGGAGGTGACTCTGGAGGAGCATGATATATATTGAAACAATGTCAAGAGAAGGCTCTGAGATTTCAATACCACTTCGCCTCTTGGGAGATAATTTGGTGGGCCTCTCCTCTTCTACTGTAGACCTATTATACAGTTCATTAAATTTATCTATTATCAAATCTATCCTCTTGAGAGGATCCATTTCTTCTACAAAATATCCCAAGAAGTCATTGTTCTTCTTTTTCCTTTCTTCCTCAAGCTTCATCATGATTTCCCATTTTCTCTTCCTCTGATATACCTCTTGATGAGTAAAACAATTTCTAATTACATCATCTTCATAATCACTTTGGTGAGTGATTGTAGCCTTGGTAAGTGTTGGTGTACGTTTTCTCATTCACCGAACACACATAATAAAATGTCCAAAGACACTCTATCCTCTCTTGAAAAATCACCGCGTATGCTAAGATTGCGAGAAGATCATATGGCGATTCCAAGGTTTCTTTTGTCAAGTCTTGACGTGTGGATAAGCTCAATGGCCGTTGTGATTTGCTAGTAATAAACAAGGGGACTTACGTTAAAGAACTTTTCACAAGCTCGGGACTTAGGAGGATTTATCATTAAAGGCTCTCTTCAATTGGGACTTCACTTTGGATCTCAAAAAATAGCAAAAAGGATAAGGGTTTAGGAGAATCTATTCTACGCCTAAGAACATAAGAGACAGTAAAGATCCGGTGAAGGGGATAAACCACACTTTGTTTCGCCTCCTGCTGGACAACATACGCAAAGTGAGTGCAATCTTCAAGGGATGTGATAATAATTTTCAAACCTCGAATGAGGCTGAAGTTAAGCTTCCACAATTATAAGCTCAGGCTAACTTTACGCATCGAATGCAAATCATCCATTCGAAGAAAGTATGAGCAATACTTCACCATTGAATCTATACGATCAATCTCTCATTCATTTAACCAGCTTTCAAAGCAAATTCTATTTAATCTAATTCTAACTTTAATCTATGGCAGAAGAAGATATGCAACCTTGCTTACTATTTGACAATAAAAGTTATTCAAAGCAAATCATGCATAAGAGCTTTTATTATTCGAAATAGTCTCAATGCAACAATCTCATACTCTGTCTCCACACAAATGAAAGTGAGAGATCACCAATTTATATAGAGTTACAAAAATCAAATGAAGGGCCGAGATTAAAACAATATCAACGGCCAAGATTATTACAACCCAACCCTAATTAGGGTTTCCCATAATAACATAAGTTATCAATCAGTGAACTATCAGTAAAGAGGCAGTGGAAGCTATTATCAAGGAGAGGCGTCCTTATCCTTCTGAGCAGTATTGCGTTCGATGAACCTTGACACTACTGCGATGACCTCCTCCATCGTGACAGGTAGCAGCATGCTAATCTGGAATTCTAGTCCATCCAACTTCTCAGCACATTTGGCAAAAGTACTTTCCCAATCCGCCTCCTGCTTCCCAAAATCATTTCGGATGGCTGACAGTCTTGCCACTCTCGCAAAATATTGTCTCAGAAATGGTCCAGTGGCCGAGAAGAAAAACTCTTGAACCTTACGTTTCAACCTCTCCAGCTGTATGTCATTCTCCCGAACAATCTCACGGTCGAACACTTTTGCAACTGTCATATAAATCCTCTCCTGGATTTCTTTGACCTGCTCTTCAATTCTGAGCCCATCCACTTTTGCCTTCTCCAAAACTTCTTCTCGTATAGTCACTGCCCAAAACGAGTGATGGAAATCATATGCTGCCCCTGCAGCAATCACCCTTCTTTCAACCAACCCTTCTCTTGGAGTGCCTTTCAAGATCCTAAGGCTTGGAATAAGCCTCTCCTGCATGTCTGGAATACATTCCCATGTCTCTGCCATATCCATAAGTCTGGAAAGAAAAGAAGAGGTCCGCCCATAGGCAAGTGCCAGTTTCTCCATGAACGAGGCTGCTTCCGTGCCTTCGCTCACCATCCAGTCCTGAGCCTCCCTGGCTGTAACCATTCCGTGCTCCACATCCTTGGTCACTTCCTGCGATGAATTGAGGAGAAGAGGAGCTACCGCATTACCCTGATCAAGTGGCTGGGTCAAATGTTGTATGTACTCCTTAAGGCGTTCAACCTCCTTTTTATACTCTTTCTTCTTAGCCACTTCTTTTTCCAATCTCGCTTTGATGGTCGAGACGGAATTATCTAATTCCTCCACTTCTTGGCCTTTTGAGGTTGGGCCAAGATCTACAGTGGTTATGGCATATTCTTGAGGAGTAATCTCGTCTTGTGGCTTGTCCACTGTGGGTACTGCAATGTGTACAAAAAGGCTGCTTGTCTCGTCCCTTTGAATAGTAGAGAATTTCTTGGTGGGCTTCTTGACTGCAACTTGCTCCAACCTTGCCAAGAAATCTGCAGTATCATCCTCCTCTTGGGCTTCTACAAGTGGTTGAATCTTCATTCTTTCTATCAGCCAATCTGGAATGGTGGGCTGCTCGATTCCATCTTCTACCTGAACCTCTTCCTCGTTCGGAACATCCACAACCTCTCTGAGAGCGGAAATCATTCCCTCCTAGAAGTCATTATTTCGAACTTCTATCTCATTGTCTGAACCAAGTATTTCCGTGCCTGTAGGTGACGAGGGCTCCTCATCATCCAACTGAATAGGTTCATCGTTCTCTTCCTGAACTGTATGAGGTACAATTATTTCCACCAAGGACTCATCTATGGTAGCCACCAGCTCGTCAATATTCCAGGATGCTGCTGAACGAGATGGTTCTCCCTTCTGCCTTTTGGAAGCAGGCTCTGCACTCGGAACTATTTCCTTCCTTTTCTCTCCAATCTCAACCAAGTCTTGATGGGAAGCATCAGCATTGGAGGAATACGACTTTGTCTCGCTCAGTAGATCATACGTGAGCGTTATTCTTTTATGTCTCATCTCCTGGACCTGACGGTCAACCCACCACTGAGAATATTTGACCACTGGTCTCACTAATGTGGCTAAGTCTGAATGCTCAGGCTCCGACCATCTCACAGGAGGAAGAGGTCGACTCTCCTCGAAGCGTGGCTGGATGTAGTCCCCATCGTCATGCAACTGATCAGGTACTCAGCAAAATTCAATTGTCCTCATGAAGTCTACTGGCATCCTGGACCATAGTCTCCTCCTGACTTCGTATTCATCGGCGGCATCAGCCCAAAAGTCTTCCAGTTCCACTCTGTGCTTGTACCTTCTCCCCTCTTCTGACTGAATATTATGATGTGGGTCAAAGTTGACCCTGGACTTGTAGGCTGTAAATGGGTACCACTGGATTTCCAACCTAACACTCTCAGCTGCCTGTGAGGACGGACAAGATTCCAACATATTCCCGATGAACAATGGGAATGTAATAGATGCCTTCTTGGTTGGCCTCTGGATGTTTTGATATTCTTCTAGCTGCCTCAGGACTTCGAGCAAAATCATCCGATTTGTCAGATAAATGGGCAACTTATAGGGATTTCCAGTAAATCCTTGGATCCTGATATATGTAAATTTTGGGAATTGAATGAACCAGGACGCATATTTACTGATTAGACTCTTTGTCTCATGACTCAACCTTTGATGTACTCCCCCTTGAAGTGTTCTGGTGATATGCATTAAGAACGCATCATGCGCCCTTCTGAAATGAGACTTCTCCTTCAAATGGAGTTGCGAGTAACAATCGTAAGGTCTGAGTTCGTTTTCTCCACTGCCAACTTTTCCCTTGCAAGTTAGTCCTGGATACTTATATGATTTGGCCAACAAGTAGACAACATACGAGCTCATGTGAAAAGACTTAGTCTCTTCCAGATTGATCAATTGCTTGTGGAGATTGTCACTTATCATCCGTGACCAGTTGAACATTTTTACACCAGAAGTGATCTCATCTATGAAGTAGTACATCCAGCTCTCAAAAAATGTACCCTGCGGGTTGCCAGCTATTCTGTTCACCATCAAGATGATGTCCCCAAAATCTTCTTTGAAGTCTGTCTGGCAAGGTCTTTTGGGCATCTTCTTTATTGATGGCTTAGGTTTGTCTAGCCATGTCTTGTTAACAGTTGTGGTGCATAAGTCCGGTTGGCTGTCATATAACTTCTTGGCCTCCTCCTTGGTCTTATAGACAGTCCGTGAATGTGCTGGGATGCCGAAGGTTTCTTGGATTGCCACCTCGCCTAAGTGTGCCAGAATTCTGCCATCCGGTGCAATGATCTGCCTCTTTTGAGCATCATAGTGGATAGCACATTCCACCATCAATTCTGCACAATCTATTGCAGGCGGGAATCCATTTGCCTCGAAAATCCCGTTTCTGATCATCCGCCTGGCTATCGGTGTCAGAATTCCATTCTGTCCATATACTCTTCTTTTGAACTCATCGAAGTCGACATGTCCGAGATCAATGTCTACGACATTCTTCCATTTTGAATTGATTTTAGTCTCCCGCTGGGCATGTTTGCTAGCGAACTTCATTTTTGCCGTCTTTGATGATTCGCCCACCGTGCTCATTAACCTGCAATCAAAAATATTAACATTAATACAGAGACTTTTTTCTTTTAAAATAATTTACTTTCCTGCCTTGTGTTCGGATGATTTACTTTCAGCTTATTAAATAATTGAATTGCTGCGAAAAAGCAAGCTAAAAGTAAATGGATGAAGTTGAAAATTTCGCCATGAAAGAGATAGATGAAGAATAGCAAATCTATCAATCGAAATTCAAACCTCAGTGAAGAACTGCTGGCTGCAAATCAGATTTAAATTCTGATAATTTAAAAGAAGTGCGCCCCTCTTGCACAGAAGAATTCGACTTTTAGCCAATAAATCTTTTCTTTTCCTGCGAAAATTCTTCCTTAGCATAACATTACTTCTCCCTCTTGCCTACTGAACAATTAACTGCCTGAAAATTTTTAGAGAGATCAAATTTCTTTTCAGCTCTGTGTGAAAAAATGAGTTGCTGAAACTCATTATAATGCTGAAGGATTTAATTTATTTAGCAACTGCCTTCTTGTTTCTCGATCTCGATTTGTTTTCATTTGTTCAAACAAGCAAGTTTCCTTTATTTTTCAAACAGAATCTGTCTCGAGCTTATCCAGGAAAATCTCATTGATCTTCAAAAATTCGATTTTTGCTTGAATGTTTATCTTTGATTTTTCGAATTTTGAAAGAAAACATTAAATATTTAATTAAATTCGACCCTTCCAAGTTTTAAATTCATGGTGAATTTAATTTTGCCCATTAGATTTTATCTCTGGCCGGCACAAATTATTTTCCTCCAAAACATATCTGGGAAACTTCATTTTGTCCAAGGCATTTAAATTTCCGAGTAGTTGAAAATAAATTATTAAAATATTAAAATATTTTAATTTATTCCAACCCGTTCGTTTTGGACCCATGGCTATTTCGATTTTCTCTTCATTTTTCTTGGCTAAAAGTGTATTTTCCAATTTTATTCCCAATTTCGTCTAGCCAAGTCAAAACTTAAGCCATTCCGTCGACAATTGTTATGCCAGATCCTTATTTTTCTTTGCCATGGCGAACTTTTAATTGCACTGAGCTTATTTTCTTCTGCCAATGTCAAATTTTCTCTTGCTCGGTCGAATTTTTCTAGGCAAAATCCTTGTCTAGATGTCTTTATCAGGCAAAACTCCTTGACGCTTGACAAATTTTGTAATGTCCCCTTCTCAGTTATGATCATTTCAATTTACCGTTGGCCTATTCCGAAGACCCGTAGGCTACGCGAATGGTGAAATTAGGGTTTCCTAGTTTTGAGGAGGTTTTTGCTTGAAGTTTGGAATTCTGATTGCGGATTCTTTCTGGGTTTTCAGAGAGCTTCGTAGTGGTATGTTCAGTTTGGCATTTCGAGCAACTTCGCGAATTTACTATTTTTAGTAAATTCTATTTTTGACAGTGGACAAGTTGGGTTCAGTTCAGTTGGTCATCTTCTTCAGTTGTTTCAGCTGGCACTTCAATTCTTGGCCTTGGGCGCATTTTTCTTGGAGAGATAAGTATTTTTATTATAATATTATATTTTAATATTATACCCCTTGCCTAGCAGTACAACTTTATGTTGTTTTTAAAAAGGGGAACTTTGAGGGTCCAGGCGTCATGAAGAAATAAGTTATATCTTTTAAATGTCAAATATTGAGATGAAGAAAAAGGGACGCCTATTTGAGAGATTTTATTTTATTTTAAAAAGTGATATTTTAATGATGAAAAAGGACGCCATCTTTTGGAGGGAAAAGGTGAATTTGAAATTAGGGTTTGGGCGCCTTCTTGAAGCTTCTAGATGTTTCTCTCTTGTCTATTTAATCAAGCCTCAGCTCTTCATTTGGGATCTTTTGTCTACTAAACCGTTATGCTGCTGGATTGTCTTCAAGCACTTGCTTCGAGGAAAGCACACCTCCTAGCATTGGCTCTTCTTCTTGCTTGAAAGATAGCAACTAGTTGAGAGGTTAGCTTGTATTAGGTTTGATTTGCAATTTTCAGTTGAGTGATTGTTTTGGAGTTCAAGTTTGCATATTGTGTCATTTTTCTGATGTTGCTGAAAGTCAATGTGGAATGTAAGTTTTACTCATAGCTCATGAAATAAAAATGCTATCATTCTGGGTACTGAGTCTCTTGATTTGTCTATGAAAGGCGACCATTCTAGCATGTTATCAGATTTTATTAGTGACTGTGTGATTTTATAGAGGAAATTTGCCCTTGCAGCTGGGCCGTACCATCTTGAAGTACATTGAAGTTTGTGCAAAATAAATAAGGCATGTTTGGGGTGGTTTAGGGATTGCATCTTGGGTGCCTACATCAGTATAGTAATCTGCATTTGATTTCTCGTCAATAGGATGTGTTTAGAGTGAGTTATGTGCAATTTAGTGAGTTATTATGCTGCTGTTCTATATTAAATCTGTCAAAAACAGTCATACCAGATTTGAGGAAGTTCATTAGTTGTGAGAGGAGTTGATATTCAAAGAGTTTGTGAGTGTAGAAGAGGGTTCATATCTTGTTATAGCTTTGGAAGCTCTTATTCTTATGATATTGGCAAGCTCCCTAATTTGTTGTAAGCTGAATAGTAGTACTGTCAGCAATTCTCTCCTTTCATTTTGAATTTACATGTACTTCCCACTGAATAAGTGGAAGAGGCTGGCTTGCCGCCTATTTGCTTTCAGTTGAGTAGTTCAGGGACCCTCTGACCATATGCTCGCCATCCATCGGCGCCATTCTTGGTTAGGGTTACATTCTGTTCATCATGCATTGATCCTCTAACCATATGCTCGCCATCTCCCGGCGCCATTCTTGGTTAGAGTTCCTTTCAGTTTTGCATTGCATAGATCCTCTGACCAATGCTCACACCTTGCCCACATCGGGATCCTGGTGTACATTCTGGTTAGAGTTACTTTCCACATCGTTTTGGTTTGTGCTAACCTTAACGGGTGCGTGTTGCATTGTAATCAATTGTGAAAAAACAAAAAAAAATTGGTTCGGTTTGTTACAAATTTTTATTCCTTCTGGCCAAAGTTGTCAATTTTTATAACATTTTCTCCAGACATCCATACTTAGGCAATTTAATTTCTCTTCCATTTTCATGCTAGGCACACTTTATTTTTTTCTTTGCCATAGCCTAGGCGGACTTCCCAAAGTCTTTTCCACTTTCCACATGCCATAGCGAATTTTCTATAGCACTCTCCCTTCAAACTCTAACACTTTCCTCTTAAAAATGTCATAACACTTAGCCAAAAATCTCAATTTTTCATCCTTTAGGCCTCTATACTTGGGCAAATTTTCGAATTTCTCTTGGCTAGGCACCAAACACTTAGCAAAAATTGTAATTTTTTCCTTTCATAGACCATGGCAGACTTTCCAAGCACTTGGACAAGGTGAAGGCGGACTTTCTATAGTCTTGGACATCATCTCTTTGAACATGGCGGACTTCCAAACCTTTTAGCACTTGCCTTAACACTTTATCTCTTGAAAATGTCACAACATTTAGCCAAAAATCGATTCTCCACCTTTTTAGGCTCTTACACTTAGGCAAATTTTCGAAATTTTCCTTACTAGGCACCAATACTTAGTGAAATTTTTTATTTTTTTCTCTCCCATGTGCCTAGGCGGACTTTCCTACCTCTTGGTCAAGACATGGCGGACTTCCTAAGCTCTTTGGACAAGCAAGGCGGACTTTAGAGAGTCTTGGCATCATCTCTCTTGAAGCTGGCGGACTTCCTCTTAGTCTTGGACATTCCTTCTTGAGTGCTGGGCGGACTTTCCTTAGTCCTTGCCATCCTCTCCTTAGTGCTGGGCGGACTTTGAAGACTTCCAGAAATTCCTTCCTTCGTCCCTCCTTTCAAGGACCTCCTTCATGGCTAGCGAATTTCTCAGACTTAGCCAAAATTTCTCATGAATTCCATTCTTTTTGAGTTGATTTTCAAAAATTTTGCTTCAGATCTGATTGATTTTGGACTAATTTTTCAAGAATCTGATACTTTTCAGTCTGATTTTCTCATGCTTTTTTACTGATTTTTCATGCTTTTTGCTTGCTTTTCCAGATTTTTCAATGATTTTTCAATTTTCTCTTTGATTTTCTGAGAGTTCTATCGAGTTTTTCAAACTTCTGAGTGGATTTTTGAAATTCGAGACCTTTCCAAATATAGAAACTTTCTAAAAATAAAAAAAGCAAAACCCTAAAAAATAGGGAACCCTATTTGGTCCAAAAATGCCAAAAATGAAAAAGCGAAAAAGCAAAATTTCCTAAAAAGTAGGAAGTCTCAGAATTGGCCAAATTCACAGGCGATCTTCGTTTCCTGGGCCTTCTGAGCGCTTCCATGACGTCTATGCGCTGATTCAAGCATGGATTATTGACTTGGCTCGAGTAACTCTCGACAAACTGACTTGAAACTCTCAATAAGGTGACCTCACAAAACCGTTGCAAGGAGACAAAACCCTAAAAACTAGCAGACAACTGGAGGTCCCCATTGGCGATGGGGCGATGTGTGAAAAGGTCACAACAGTAAGGAGGATCTGCCTTATGTTCATATGACCTTCAGGGTCAAAAACTCTTTCTTTTCCAAACCTTAATGAGTACTTTTCTTTGAGGTAGTTCTATAACTCTACTAGAGTATCATATCCCACTGATAATTCTTCACATGTCAAATTGGGTTGAAACCATAGTAACGAGACGCGGACGCGGCTCAGACTCGGCGAGGGCGACTCGGCGCGGGACTCGGCGACTCCGGACGCGGACGCGGCGCAGACGCGGCAAAATTAAAAAAAGTTGAAAAACCCTAGAAATTTAGAGATTTTTAAGGATTTAAAACTTGTTTCAAGCACCCTTTATTGAATACAACACAAATAAAAGCAAATTTGATCACATGCATAAGTATACAACGATTACATAAGTATAAGGTACACATTGTAGTTGCGTTGCTGAAGGAAATAACATACTTAGATATATAAAATTAGTCAAATGTATACAAAACTCATGGAATATGAAATCCATGACATCAAATGTTCCATACAAATATGAAATATGAAATATGACATCAAATCAAAATGTTCTATGACTCTGCATCCTTCCTACGAAGGCGTCTAAAGGGCCTGGATGATGTTGCAGCTGCAGCCATAGTCTCTACCTGTGTCTGAGTCCCCATACCACTCTCACCACCAGTAGCTATGTCTCCTCGTGCTCTAGCCTCCTCCTCAGCCATGGCTACAACCTCGGCCTCTCTCTCTGCCTGGTCCACCCAATCAAGGTCCTCATCACTAAAGACTGCATCTGTAGCCTCAGTGGTCCACTCAGACTGTGGATCAACCTCGTCTAGATTGATCGGGGTTTTGTCATGGTCAAAAAGCTTCCTGTATCTGAGCCGAAGATTGTAATGAACATATACCAAGTCGTTCATCCTCTCCACTGTCAATCTATTGCGCTTCTTGGAGTGTATGTGCTCAAACATACTCCAATTGCGCTCACAACCAGATGAACTGCATGGCTGGCTCAATATACGAATGGCAATATTTTGCAGGTTCGGTGTATCAGAACCAAACATATTCCACCAGCTATCTGAGATGAGAAAAAGAAACAAAATCAATCTCATTTCAAGTTTCAAGTTCAAGTTCAACATTTAATAATAAATTATAATATAAAGAGATGAAAATTATGCCCTTAAATATATTTTTACCTGGTAGTAATGTTGTCCTATTATCTTTGCACATTTGACGTGCAAAGAAGTCTCCATGTGCCTTAGTGAAGGCATCTATCTCCTGCACCACCTGTGTAGTAACAGCAGGCAACATCCGCTCCAATGTCGTGTAGAGCCCACTAAGAATTTCTCTATCTGCACGGAGATCGCGGTGGAATTGGAAGGCCGGATTCAGGAAACATGCGGCTGCATGGATGGGCCTATGAAGTTGGTTTTGCCATCTCCTATCAATGATATCCCAAATGGGACGATACTTCTCCTCAACTCCACCATAACTGATCTAATGGCCTCTTTGGCCCTATCCATGCCCTCATATATGTAGCCCATTGCGGGCTTCTCCCCATCTGCAACTCGTAGGAGAACTAGCAAGGGCTCAATAAACTGCAAAGTGCAAACATGTTGCACAAATAAGTGTGAATGAAAATAAACAAATAAAAGTAAGATATGATTAAAAATTAGAACATAATAAAGAATTAAATTTTACCTTCACAATCTCATCCATTGGTGTCCAAAAACCTTGCTCATCAAAAATGCAATCAGCCACAGCAATCCCTGCAGTGCTTGTAGAAAAGGATGAGGAAGACCACTCCTCACTAGTAAACATGCGCCTCAAAGCTGCCCTTGACCGAATCAAGGATTGCATCGTGATAAAATTTGTTGCAAACCTGGTGATGCCAGGACGAGACAACTCCCTCAACCCTGTGTATTGCCTCATAAGGTTAAGCACCCATGTGTGGTTGTATACAAATTTGCAAACGTTTTTTGCTGCTTCCACACATGTTTTGATCCATGGGAGCTTCCCAAGATCCTCCAACATGAGGTCAATGCAATGGGCGGCACATGGAGTCCAAAAAATAGTAGGGTGCCTCTCCATCAATAATTTACCAGCAGCAACATAATTTGCTGCATTGTCTGTCACCACTTGCACTACATTTTCTTCCCCCACATCAGCTATCACGTCCTCTATGGCCTCACATAGGTATGTGGCATTTTTGAATTGGCCAGAAGCATCAATGGACTTAATGAAGACGGTGTCACCTGAAAAAAAAAACAAAACCAATTATTCAATAAATTAAAAAACATAAATCAGCCATATTAAATTATGTGATTCACTAAATAAAATTCAAATTCCAATGCATTGAAGGAAGAACAATTACCTCCGGAGGAAACTAGGAAATTAAGCAACGTCCTATTTCTCCTATCAGTCCAACCATCAGTCATGATGGTGCAACCAATCATGCTCCACTGCTTGCGTTGCTCCTGTAATTGTGCTTTCACATCTGCCACCTTTTGAGTCAAAAGTGGGCCCTTTAATTCATCTTCACTAGGGGCTTTGAACCCCGCCCCACATATAGTTATCGCATCAACCATGTTTTGCCAGAAAGGTGACCTATAACATGTCATACATAAATTGATAAGTTACATAAGTATTGTAAAATTTGAATTCGATAATGAGATAATGAGATACATCTAGATTCTAAAATTTAAATATAAATTTTAAAACAATTAAACGAAAAAAAATTACCTGGCTACATGGAAGGGAATGGTGCAGTAGTACCAAAAGTCTGCAATTGCCTTTTTGGCTGCATCATGTGCGTCCTTGTTCCAACCCATGCTCTCAAGCGACGGTTGGGAACCAGGGGTAGTGCGTGGTACAAAATATGAGTCCACCCTAGATTTACGAACTCTAGGGCCAATGCTAACACTGCCACTACCACTAGCAGTAGCAGCGCCACCAGCACTAGGAGTACGCATAGGCATTGCTGATGCAGAAACAGAAGCACTACCAGAAGCACTAGCACTAAGACGGTATGGAGGCATGGAAGAAGCATCTCCAACAGCACCAAGTCCCTGTCCAACTCCAACACTCAACAACTCCTGCTTCTGTTTCTTTTTCAATTCTTTTTGCATTTCAAAAGTTTCTAATTGCACCTGTACTTCACGAACAACCTCAGGAGGTGCTACAGAGCAACCCACTGCATCATGGGCGGGTATGCGTGCAAGATGATATTTTAATCGATTTATGCCTCCATGATATATTGTTTTGCAATAGAAACATTTGGCATCTCCTTTTTTCATTCCGGGAAAGATTTCAGCATGTTTCCAAGCAGGGTCTTTTCTGACTGGGGTATGAGACATTGTGAAAATAATAATATGGTATGATTTGCAAATGAATGTGGCTGCACAAAATAGGGTTTCTAAAATTATTTAAGTTGCAAGTAGGGTTTGTAAAAAAAATATGCAAACTCAAAAGAATAGTGAATTTTACAAATTACAATGAAATATTTGTTAAAAAAACACAAAAAAACTCAATTAAAATCGAACTTACCTCTTAGATTTAGCTTGGAATGCAATAGAAACTCCTCCAAATCACTGGTAATGAGCTTTCAATGCACCTCCTTGCTGGTATGAAGCTCCCCAAATGATATATGCTCTTGGATTTTTCTTCAACAAGTTGCTGGTTGCCCTCTCTTCTCCTCCTATTTTTCTTCACAACTCTCTCTTCTTCTCCTATTTTGCCAAATGAATGAAATGAGTGCCCTTTTAGGGCGAAATAGAAGATATAATTAAAAAAACAGTTTAAAAAAATTTAGAGTTTTTATTGTTTTTGGTTTTTTTATCTGTTGCTGCGGGCTCTCCGGGTGAACCAAGGAACTGCAACGCGGCTACGCGGCGGGTTCAATAATGGACGCGCTGAGTCGCTGGCTGGATTCCCGCCAATCCGCCGCAACGGCGCTCCGGTGATGAAATTGACCATATTGAAACGCTTCTTTTGTTTATGCATGACTTCCTTTTCCATCCACAGCATCTGCCACATAAACTCTAAGAAAGCTAGCCGAAAAGAGACAAATTTTGGCAGTACATGCAGTGCTTGTGGGCTTCCATAAATCCTAATTATTGTGACATCTTGCAGAAAAAACCAATCACCAAAGTTATGAGTATGGCCCTGCTCTGGTTTCAAATCCATAGGCTTCAATAATTGTAGTATAGATGTGTGTAGTCTCGGTGATGAGTGGCCAAGAACACTCATAACTCTATGCACAAAGTCATCATGGAATACTACATAATCAAAAAATTTGCATCTATTGTCCAATATATAACACCATCATTGCATGAGCAGCAAGTTCCCTTGTTGATCAACCTTACCCAAACACATCCTTTTGGTCCAGCTATCTTTGTTCTAGTACAATACCAAGTGACACAATAAAGAATATTGCCTAAATGTTATAGTGGCTCTATTTTCTCAGATTCGTAGGAATCCTTCATGCAGTGTCTTCTCAAGATATGAGGCAAAATCATATTCAATGTTTGTCTTAGGGTACTCAATTCTCATAGCCATCATCATCAAACTAATTGGCATTTGCTCTTGTGCATCTATCCCAAGTACTTGACGTTAGGCAAAATAGGTTTTCTTGAAATAAAGTAACAAATCTGAGACAACAAATGTTTCAATGGCAGAAGGGGAAATAGATATCACCTTATTGTTAACATCCCTTTCCATGTATATGGGGAGTTCATCACTCCTATGTGTCTTTCTCAATCTAGTGTAATCTTCACTTTTTTATAAATCAATCTTAGTTAGGGCTTGTTTGTTTAAATTAAAACTTTCAATGATAGCTGCATTAGTTAACATGACCAATGGTGAACCATCTGGCAATCTTACAGACCTAGTAGCAAGATGGTAATTCTAAGCCAGAGCTCTAATGAACTCTACATCTATAAAAGCATTAGGGACAATTAACTTAGCCAAGTCTAATGTCCATGGGTTCAACGTTGGAATTTTTCCCTCCCTTTTGTCATAACAATACCAAAACAATTCCCACCCGGAGATTGGGATAAGGGCATCTCTACAACCATGAGTTGTATCTTTGAAAACTTTCTTGTATCCCTTATCGGTTGAGTCGGCAAGGATATCTACGATAGATTGTTGCAATGACCTCTTTTTAACCTGAGGTTCTTCCTTTTTACTTTCAGGCTCTTTCTTTTTAAGTGGTATGATGTTAATTATCTACTTCTTTCTGAACTTTCTATGCCTTTGAATGTAGAACTTCTAATAATTCTATACTTGTAAAATTTGTTCCACAGCGAGTTTTGCATACTTACTCAACTTACATATGATGGTTGCAAAGCTTTGCCTCCTTGAACTCCTAGCTCCTTGCATGGTAATTCCTTGCAAATGAGTGCAAAAACAATCTCGAATTCTTAGTTTAATGGCCTTCGAGCTCAATCATGTCAACATTACTATCAACTTCACACCAAATATTCTGTGATCAGCTCATACTTCGAGTTTAAATGTGTGTCGTTGATTTCACAAGATATGAGGGTTATTATGAGTTATGCATTCAATACCGCAATTAGTAATAATGCCCTGACAGTTTGTACCACAATACCGCCGCCGTTTCCTTAAACCATCAAGGGACAGCAAGGTATACACCGCTATACCACAAGCTCCTTGATGCTTCATCGCGGGGTAGCGGGATTCTTACTGCCACACCACAAGCTTCAAATATTTAGCTCGTAGTACTACGGCTTATTCTTAATAGTCACTTAAGGTTTACCGCTCTACCACTTATCTTAATCCTTTTAGTTGCAATATAGCGGGACTTTTACTGCACAACCACATGCCTTTGTGATCTTCTTCGCGATGTTGCAATTCTTACCACACTACCGTTCTTCATAGCCTCCTTCCTTGCAAGGTAGCGGGTTGTTCCCCGCTATACCGCACTATTCATTTTCCCTCGCCGCGGTATTGTCGTTTATGATGTAATTGAGCTCTTTCATACCGCTCGACCGCACCTTTACTATAATACCTTCGCAGAATTGCAGTGGATACTTCCATATGGTTTGTTATATACCGCCAGCCCACCAAAGGTTCAAATTATTGTTGCAGGGTTACGATAAAGAAATTTTATGGATTTGAAATAGCTGAGCACGTTTTGCTTAATTATGTATGATGACTTTTGGACCAATATTAATCTGATTACTTACTTGTTGCAAAGAAGATCGGACTTCGGGCTTTGTGGTTGCGGCTTGCGATGATTAAGCGGTGTAAAGTGTATGAGGTATCCCTAATCCCCGACCCCCAAAAAGTGAAGCAATATGAAGGTTTCGCAAGTTGGTGATAAGGCTAGCACTCTACATGAAGATGGTAGCTAGTAAGGAGGATGCGCGAATCCTGACCACCAACAAGGTGAATGCAAAGCTAGTGTTTTTTGCTTTTGACATTTGGTTATGCTTCATAAATTCTAACATGCATTTCATGGAAGCGGTATGAAGGAACTGAGACTCTCGACTCCCGACAAGTCTAATGGCATTTTGAATCCAATATGTGAAATTCCAACCTTGTATAAATCCAAATCCCATACACAGGGCTCACCTTGCAACTTAAATTTTTAGGTCTGACTAACACTGAAAGCCCCATATTGATCCAAAAGTTTTTTGGAAAAAGGCTAGTAGCCAATATATTATATTAATAATAAAAGAGCCCAAGAGGGCCTACCTATCATGCCATTAGACTTGTCAAGAGTTGGGAATCTCAATTCCTTCATACCGCTTCAATGAAATGCATGTTAGAACTTATGAAGCATGACCAAACATCAAAAACCGAAAACACTAGCTTTACATTCACCTTGTCAGTGGTCGGCATTCACGCATGGTCGACATTCACGCATCCCCCTTACTGGCTATCATCTTCATTTAGAGCGCAAGCCTCATCACCGACTCACCAAACCTTCTTACTGCTTCCCTTTTTTAGGGGTCGGGGATCGGGAATCCCTCATACCCTTTACACCGCTTAATCATCGTAAAACACAACCACAGCCCGAAGTCTGATCTTCTTTGCAAAAAGTAATCAGATTGACACTAATCCAAAAGTCATCTAGATAATTAAGCAAAACATGCTAAACTATTTCACATCCATAAAAATTCTTTACCACAATCCTGCAACAATAATTTGAACCTTTCGCAAGCTGGCAATATATAACAAACCATAGAGAAGTATCCACCATAATACCACAAAGGTATTATAGTAAAGGTGCGGTTGAGCGATATGAAAGAGCTCAATTACATCATCAACTGCAATATTGCGATGAGGGAAAGTGATTAGTGTGTTATAGTGGGGAACAACCCGCCACCCCACTATGTGGTTGTATGGTAAAAGTCTTGCTATACCATGACGAAAAGGATTAAGATAAGCGGTAGAGCGGTAAACCTTAAGTGACTATTAAGAGTAAGCCACAGTACCGTGGGCTAAAAATTTGAAGCTTACGGTGTGGCAATAAGAATCCCGCTACCCCGTGATGAAGCATCAAGGAGTTTTCCGTATTGCAATCTATACCCCATTGTCCCTTGATAGAGAAATCTCAAGATGGCGGTATAGTGATAAGGTTGATAAGTGAAAAGATCCACGACCTTGTTGTCCTGCAACGGTTGAAAGAAACAACGGTATTGCGGTACAGACTGTTGGGGCATTATTACTAATTGCGGTATTAAATACATAAATCATAATAACCCTCAGATCTTGTGAAATCAGCGGTGCACATTTAAACTCGAAGTATGAGCTAATCAAAGAATATTTGGCGTGAAGTTGATATTAATGTCAACATGATTGACCTCAAAAGCCATTAAACTAAGAATTCGACATTGTTTTTGCACTCATTCGCAAGAAACTACCGTGTGACGAGTTAGGAGTTTGAGGAGGCAAAGCTCTGCAACCATCATATGTCGAATAAGTACACATAACTCACTGTGGAACAAATTTTACAAGTATAGAATTATTAGAAGTTCTGCATTCAAAGGCATAGAAAGTTCAGAAAGAAGTACATAATTAACATCATGTCGCCTAAAAAGAAAGAGCCTAAAAGTAAAAAGGATGAACCTAAGGTTAAAAGAAGTCATTGAAACAATCTTAAATATCCTATCATACTCAACCGACAAGGGGTACAAAAAAGTTTTCAAAGATATAGCTCATGGTTTGTAGAGATGCCCTTATCCCAATCTCCGGGTGGGAATTGTTTTGGTATTTCTATGACAAAAGGGAGGGAAAGATTCTAATGTCAAACCCATGGACATTAGACTAGGCTAAGTTAATTGTCCCTAATGTTTTTATACATGTAGAGTTCATCAAAGCTCTGGCTCAGAATTACCATCTTGCTACTAGGTTTGTAAGATTGTCAGATGGTTCACCATTGGTCATGTTAACTAAAGCAGCCATCATTGAATGTTTTAATTTAAATAAACAAAACCTAACTAAGACCGATTTAAAAACTTGAAGATTACTAGTTGAAATAAATTTATATATGAAAGGGTGTTAACAATAATTCTCCCCATGCGCCTTTAATTTGCTATCTCAATTTGTTTGCTTTGTTTCAGGAAAACTGTTTTTCACAATGTCGGAAGTGCTGAGACATAGATCGCGAAGCAAATGCCAATTAATTTGATATGAAGAACCTAAGACAAGCATTGAATATGATTTTGCCTCGCTCTGACAAAGGCTGCTCCATGAAAAGTTCACCTGAAGTCGGAGAAAGCGGGCAGCTATGGCATTTAAGCAACTATATTCTTTTATTGAATCGCTAACCATACTAGGGCAAAGAGATAACTGGAACAAAGGATGTCGTTGATAACGATCAGCACGGGGAACTGCTACTTCGTCTTTAAGGATGGTGTTATATATATAAGGATAGTAGATGCAAAATTTGACATGTGGTATTCCACATAATGACTTTTGATAGCGCGGAGATATGAGTGTTCTTCACTCTGAACTACGCACCTATACTACAATTATTCGATCTTTTGGCTGCGAGGCAAAGCAAAACCATACTCGCCAACACGGTGATGATTTTTCTACAGACTCTATCACTATAATCAATATTTATGGATGCCCACAAGGCCCGCATATACTGCCACAATTTGTCCCTCTTCAGCTAACTTTCTTAGAGTTTATTTGGCAAATGCTATGGATACAAAAGGAAGTCGTGCATAAACAAAAGGGTATGTTTCTACCCAACTAGACAACATGTGAAGAATTATCAGTGGGATATGATACTCTTGAAGAGTTACAAAACTACCTATTGTGACCTATTTCACACATTGCCCCATTGCAAATGGGGACCCTAATAGTTTGCTTTTTAGGGCTTTACCGTTGTGCTTCAGTTTCATTTGATCTCTATCTGGGGGTTTAGAGTTTGAGTTTTTGAATGGTCACCCAAGTCAAGTGAAGAATTTGAGCCTAAATCAGTGTGCAAACATCATCACAGTGCTTAGGAGGCCCAAGGGACAAAGATCGACTGTCGTTTCGTCAATTTTGACATCTACTTTTTGGGGATTTCCCCTCTAGAGCCTCCTATTTTTTAGGGACTTCATTATTGGCATTTGTGGCCCATGTTAGGCTTCCTATTTTTAAGGGGCCATTTTTAGAAAGTTACTATTTTTTAAATAGTTTCTATTTTTGGCAAGGTTTCCATCTTTAGAAAGTGCCCAGATTTCAAAATATCAGTCAGAAGTCCCAAAAAACCAATGGAAAATCACAGAAAATCATCTTAAAATCTAGAAAAATCCATGAAAAAGTCTGAAAATCATAGTGAAAATTGCCTAAGTGTGGAAAAAGGTGCCCAAGATCAATGGCACAAGCCAAGGCAAAGTCCGCCATAGGAAGGTAATGCAATGGCATAACACTTGGTCAAGTTCGCCTTGGACATGGCTTGAAGTAATGGAAAGTATGCCATGGAGAAGAAGGAATGGCATGGAATGGTGGCAAGTCCGCCTAGCACAAGGGATTAATGGCACGAAACTAAACAAAGTCCGCCCAGCTCACAAGGTAACGACATGAGCAAAGGCAAAGTCCGCTCCAAGCAAAAGAAGATGGCACAAACATGAGTGAAGTCCATCCCGTGTAGAATGTCTTGAGAGGAAGAGAAGTCCACCCCATGTAGAATGGAAGAGGTGAAGGTAAGTCTGCTCAAAGAATGGCAGGAACATAGGCTAAGTCTTCCCTTGGAAAAATGAGAATGGCTCAACATTATGGAAAGTCTGCCCAGCAAAGCAAGGTAATGGCAAGAGGTGATGGAAAGTCCGCCCCAAGCTATATGGCAAGAGATGATGCTAAGTCCACCCCACTCAAGTGGAATATTATATGGCTTAAGCAAAAGACAAGTCCGCCATATAGAGAATGCCATAACATAGTGCCAAGTCCACCTAGCATAAAAGAAAGATGTCCAAACCACTTGACAAGTCCGCCATACCAAAAGGAAGTGGAAAAAATCAAAAATTTGCCTAAGCTTCGACATTAAAATGTTAAATGATATGCTTGTAAAATGACATAATTCACCAATAGACATAAGGAGTCATTAAAAATTATAGCAAGATAAAATGGAAGAAAAAGATTTGTCTAAGGCAAAGGCAAGAAAATAACTTAGAAAAATCAAATTTGCCTTAGGACAAAAATAAAAGGCCATAATTAAAATAATTAAAATAAAGGGGTTGAAAAAACAAACATGAAAATAATTATTTTA
This sequence comes from Sequoia sempervirens, assembly GCA_007258455.2. Lineage (NCBI taxonomy): Eukaryota > Viridiplantae > Streptophyta > Pinopsida > Cupressales > Cupressaceae > Sequoia > Sequoia sempervirens. The sequence goes on from VDFB02097112.1 coordinate 30,765, forward strand.
ATTATTTTATTTTTTATTTTTTTTAACACCCAAAGAGATAACATTTGAAGACTCAAATTTGGAAAAAGACAAAAAAAGACTACTAAACTGGCGCCAGACTTAGCAACTTTCCTAGAGACTAATGCTGAAGATAAAATTTGCCATTTGAAAGCTGAGTGCAAGCCAAGTTTGAACTTGATTTAATGGAAACAAATGGATTTTGCTAAATGGGTCAAACTTCTCATCTTTATAATTGAATTTGCTTCTCATTTTTCAATCATTTAGTTTTCGAAAGATAAGTTGTGAGAAGAAATTTTGGCTAAGGCAAAAAATTTGAGAAGTTTGAAGCAAAGTGAAGGAAGCAAATTCATACCAGCCAGCACTATGATCTTGTCCATTTTATTTTTTCCAAAGTACCAGGGAGATTTACTTTCTTCACTTCATTCCGGCACGAAAACTTTCTTCATCTATTTGGATAAATTCTTTCATTTCCAGCATAATCTTTCACGAAGTTTGATTTGTCACTTAGCTGGAATATTTTTCGAGTAATTTAATTTTAATTTTAATATTCTCTTTGTATCTTCTTGCAGATTTCTTTTCAAGAGAATAAAAATGAAGTTTGCTAGTAAGGGTTCGCAGCCACAGTCCAAGATCAAATCCAAATGGGAAAACATTGTAGACACCGACCTCGGCCATGTTGACTTTGATGATTTTAAGAAAAGAATGTACGGAAGTGATGGACTTTTACCTACGCCAATTGCAAGAAGGATGATGCGCAACAGTATTGTTCATCCAACTGGATTTTTACCTGCAAAAGAATGTCCAGAGCTCATGGTAGAGTGTGCATTGCATTATAATACAAGAGAAAGACAAATAGAGGCACCTGATGGAAGAGTACTGGCATATTTGACTGAGCCAGCCATACAAAAGACATTCGGAATTACAGCTTACCACCGGACATCTTATCGAACAAGGGATGATGCGCGAAAACTTTATGAAGATCAACAAGCCCTCTGTGCATCAAATATGAACAAGTCCTGGTTGGAAAATCCCAAACGTACTGCCAAAAAGATGTCAAAGAAGTTGTCCAAAACTGATTTTAAAGAAGAATATTAAGATATTGTCTTACTGCTGAACAGAATTGTAGGCAATCCTCAGGGTGCACCTTTTGAAACCTGAATGTATTATTTCATTGATGAAATAACTTCCGGGGTGAAGATGCTTAACTAGTTAAGGATGATCAGTGACAGTCTCCACGAGCAGTTGGTCAACCTGGAAAGAACCAAAACCTTTCATATGAGTTCTTATGTCATATATCTGCTTGCAAGGACCTACAGATATGTTGGCTTGATTTGCAAAGGTGTGGTCAGCAATGGCGAAGGATAGTTCAAGTCCTACGATTGCTATCCGCAATTGCAGTTGAAGGAGAAGTCACAATTCAGACAAGCCCATGACGCCTTTCTTATGTATATCACTCGAATTCTCCAAGGCGAAACACATCAGAGGCTCACCTGTGAGGCCAAAAGTTTGATCGGCAAATTTGGATCCTGGTTCATCCAGTTTCCCAGATTTACATACATTAGGATTCAAGGATTCACAGGTTTCCCATACAAACTGCCAATCTATCCTACCAACAAAATGGTTTTGTTGGAAGTTTTGAGGCAATTCGAGATATATCAAAATATCCAAAGGCCAAAGCAGAAAGCAACTGTCACTTTTCCACTCTTCATCAGCAATATGGAAGAATCATGTCCATCGACGCAAGCGGCAGAGAGTGCTCGATTGGAGATACAAAGATACCTGTTCATATCCTACAAGCCCAAAGCTTACTTCAATCTACTTCATCACATTGGAACTGTGGACGGAAGGAAATACAAACACAGAATTGACTTAGAAGACTTTTGGGAAAATGCCATTGATGATTATGACGTAAGAAAAAGACTGTGGTCAAGGCTCCTGCTGGATATGATAAGGACAACAGAACTCTTTCGAGTACCTGATCAGTTGGAGGATGACGGAGTGTATGTGTAGCCAGGCTTTGATGAAAGCCAGCCGCTTCCTCCTGTGAGATGGTCTGAGCCTGAGCTTGGTGTCCTGACAAAAGTCATGAGGCCTATATTCAAATATTTCCAATGGCGGATGGACCAGCAAGTACAAGCTTTACGGCAGAGGAATGTGCAATTCACAAATGACTTGATGGGTGAAGCAGAGTCCTGTTCCTCGAATGTCGATGCATCTCATGGAGGTGAACCAACAAGCGCTGCCAACCTGAATCAGAGGAACAACAAATGAAGGACCCGCTCAAAAGAAGCATAAATCTAAGCCCCTTCATTCGGCTACATCCAGAAATATAAATGAAATATTGATCATGGAAGAATAGTCATGGGAGCAAGTCAAAATTCCCTTGCCAGTTTTGGAAAGAGATCGACCCAATGCAATTGGAAGATGATGATCATCCCTCTCCTATAGGCATGGAGATTCTGGAGTCGGACAATGACATGGATATCATGGATGGAAAATTTGAAGAGGGAATGATTTCCGCTCTCAAGGGAATCCAGGAAGACCCATCCGTGCAAGAGATTCAGGATATGCCAGAAGTTCAAGATATGAAGGACGTCCAAGATCATTACGAAGATGGAATTGAACAGTCAACCATCCCAGTTTGGCTAAAAGAGAGACTAAAGATAAAGGCGTCAGTAGAGATACAAGAAGATGATACCGCAGACTTCTTGGCAAGGCTAGAGCAGACTGCCACAAGAAAGCTAGCTAAGAAATTTTCTGCCATACAAAGAGATGAGGCTAGTAACTCCATAGCGCAAATTGTAGTGCCTACAGTTGATAAATTCCAAGATGAGATTGCCCCAAACGAATATGCTATCACAACTATTGATATTGGTCCGACAACAAAAGGACAAGAAGTTGAGGACCTCAATAATTTTGTTGCCACCATCAAGTCTAGGTTGGAGAAAGAAGTGGCAAAGAAAAGGGAATATAAAAGAGAGATTGAGCGTTTGAAAGAATATATCCAACATTTAACCAGGCCACTCAATGAAGGTGACCAATCAGCACCTCCACTTCCAAACTCTTCACAAGAACTGGCCAAAAATTTTGAAGAGGAATTGACTACAGGCAAAGAAACTAAAGAATGGATGGCAAGAAAGAAAGAAGAGACGATGGCATTCGCAGAGAAGTTAGCATATGTCTATGAGAAAAATTTCTTTCTGCTATCACAAGTGGCAAACTTGGCAGAAACATGGGATGGGCTCCAAGACATCCAAAATAAAATTATCCCATGTCTTGGTGAGATAAAGGGCATTCCATACAAGAGATTGATTGATGAGAAGACTATCGAAGTTGGCGCTGCATATGATTTCAGCAGCCGGTACTATGCACTGATCTCACGAGGAGAAGTCTTGGAAAGAGTAAAGCAAGATGGCGCCAAAATTGAAGAGCAAGCAAAGGAGATTCGGAGTAAGATTTTCCAAATGGTTGCAGATGTGTTTGACAGAGATATTGTCCGAAGAAAACACTTGCAGCCAAAAAATTTAAAGGATAAAGTTCAAAGAATTTTCTCTACCACTTCTGGCCCAATCATGAAGGGAAATTTGACCAAAGCATTCAGCTCCCTAATCGTTCGAGACACTTTCTTGCTGCATGAATTAGAATGAAAAATCACCTTTGCAGAATGTGCAGAAAGTCTAGACTTGTTGGAGTACAAAGTCAATGCGTTGCCGGACATTACCATGGAAGAAGTCAACATGATCCTGTCCAGGGTCACCAAATGTAGTGCTTTGCGAGTGGATAAGGATGCAACTCCCAGTGCATGAAGTTCTTTGTAGTTAACTAATTGTTGTTTAGGTAACCCTAATTAGGGTTTTGTTATGTTTAATCTGGGCCGTTAATCTCATTTTGATCTGGGCTATTCATTGTACTCTGGAAACTCTATATAACCCACCCCCTCTCATTTCATAAAGAAGAAATTAGAGAATTCATCAGAGATTAGAGATTAGAATCATTAGAAGAGATTAGAAGAGATTGTAGAGAATAAGAGAGAGAGTTTTATGAAATTGTTGCTAAAGACTATCTTGTTAATAAAGTTCATAATGCATGAGATGCTTTGAATCCTTTCATTGTCAAATGGTTGCATGGTTGCATATTTCTCTTCCTCGTAAAGTAGATTTGAATTAGAATCTTATTCAAATGCATGTTAAGAGAATGATAGATTGATAGCAAAGATTAGTGAAACTTAGCTCATACTTTCTTTGAGTGAATGCTTTTCATTCAATGCGTAAAGTTAGACTGAGCTTTTGATGTGGATGCTTCAATGTTTACTTCGAATAATGTTGTTCTATTGATGGTATTGTTCATAGTAAAGAAATCTTAAGCAAAAATGCCAGAAGATTGCACTTGCTTTGTGTAGTTGTCGTTTAGCATGGCAAAACAAAGTATTGTTTATTTAGTTTCACTCAATCCTTGTCGTCTCTTGATTTCGTAGGAATAGCATAGGACTTCTAAACCCTTACTTTTTTTTCACTTTTTTTAAAGTCAGAAAATTCCAAAATGATATTGCATTCGCGTCTTTGCATTTTTGAGAAACTTGCCAAAGTAAATCCCTTCGTGTTCCCGGCAAATCACAACAACCACAGAGCTTATCCACACCTAACTGAAACATTGGAATTGTTGTATGATCTTTCTTGTAGTCTTAGCATACGAGGTAGTTTTTCAAGAGGGGATAGAGCATCTTTGGACACTTTATTCTAGAATGTTTGTTGTGTCATAAAACACACATCAACTTTGAATTGGCGCTAGGAGGGCCACAACCGACGATAGTAAGTTACTCTCAAAGTGAGCATGATGCAATATGGTATTACCACATGAGTTTCCTTTTGATGTACCTGTCGAACAACCGGATCAACCACCGACAGATATCATTGATCAGTTGTACACACTAGCTTGGAAGTCGCAAACAGACCGTGCTCAATTCAAACAGACAAGCTGAAATTTGGCATCCTTTCCTCTTATTTCTTTTTAATTGCATAGCTGAAATTTGTTGTATTTTAACCTCTCGTTGTACCCCTTGAATTAAGACCGGTTTTCCTAGGTAATCCACACACTCCATTGTCTTTGCAAAACAATCAACCTTAGCCCTATCTTCTCTTAACCAATTCATTCCAATGATCACATCATAGGAACCTAGAGGTACCACGTAAAGGTTAATCTCTATGGTGAAGCCTGGAAATTCAATCCTAGCTTCAAACAGACACTGCTCTACTCGAGCTCTTGTCTAATTAGCATATTCAACTATCCATGATTTAGCCATGAACCCGGTTCTTTTAGGAAATCTACCAAGTAACTGAGGGGATATGAAACATTCAATGGCTCCAGTATCTATTAAAATGGTTATTGGGTTCCCATAAAGCATACCTGGAGTTTCTATAGGTGTGACCTGGTATTTTGCTTGCCTGTTGTCTACTACTGCATGAATTCTTTGCTAGAAGGCCGTCTGCTGTTGCTCTATCAAATTTGGGAAAACTTCTAAACAAGCCCCAAGATATGTGAGACCTTTTGAAGTTCTGGAAGTTATCAATCCAGTAGCATACAAAATTGCTCTACCTCCAACTCTCGCCAAATTGCACAATGTGTTTCGTGTCTCCTATCTTAAGAAGTATTATGCAGATTTTGATCATATGATTGACTAGAATTCCTTGCAGGGACCTAGGGGTGATCATAATAGAGCCACTCAGAGTGCTTGAGGTACGTAAGTTGCGCTTACGTACCCACGAAGTGGTACAATGCAAGGTCCAGTGGGACCAGTACTCAGAGGAAAATGCCACCTGGGAGGATTATGATGAAATCCTTTAGAAGTTCCCTTATTTGTTTAAGAACAACTAAGAACTCGATATATAAGTATGAATTTAGATTTGAATTTATAAATAAATAATCATCAGGGACAATGATTCTTTAGGGGAGAAGTATATTACATCTGCTCTATCTTGAACATGATTATGGCAATGAAATTATGGTCATTATGTTAAGTTGTGATTAACTTTTTTTCATGAGAATGTGAAATTGAGAAAATAATTTTTAAATTATATGTTGTAACGGCAAATGTGAATGATTTTCTTATATATGTGAATGATTTTCTTATCTATGTGAAAATGAATGTGATGGTGAGTTTTTATTTAATATATATACATATATGTCAAGAATGGTCTAACCCTATTTCCCTTTTTGCCAAGTGGTTGCAGGATTGTCAATGCCTGAGGGAAAAGGAAATATCATCAAGGAGAGGACATAGTTAGCAAAGGATCAAAATTATCATC